>ML813386.1:35299-74821 GCA_009831015.1 Picea engelmannii | reverse complement strand
TCCCTGCCTTATGGTGATTGGAACGCTGGACTTGGAGGATTTGAAAGTTCCCTATTTGTCAACTTCTATGTTTGAAATTGTGAGAACCAGATAACGGGGGGTTATTTGGATGCCTACCCCCGAGATCCTACCTAGGCTAAAAATTTCTTTTGGCACCTCTTGTGGAGGACAACTTAGTGAGTTGTTAGAAAGATTTTAGATGAAGTTGTTTTGTGAGGCTGGGGGTGAAAACCAACCTTGTTTGATTAAAAGTGGGAGTGGATAGTCCAATCAAGAAAAGATGGGGTGTTTTCAGAATCCCTTTGGAGGAAACCTACTTAGACCACCACGTTTCGAGATGAGGCTATGTGAGTGCAAAAGTGGCTTTTGTGTGTGAGTTAAAGTGTACCAAATTTTAGTTATTTAGATGTCACCTTGCAACATGTGAACATCGCTTGGTCCTTTACAAGAGTTTGATTACCTAAATAAGCTAGATGTCATTGGTATAGCCTTGCGGAATTTTAAAAGCCCTAGGAAACTAGCATGTGGACATTGTGGTCCGTTTCTATCCTTTATCTCCCTATGTGTGAGTTAATTTAGAAAATCATGAAACTAGCCTATATTGAACATGTGGGCATGCATGGGCCCATTACAAACTTTTAAACTCTCCTAGTTTTTTTGATCTAAGAAAGTAAAATTGCAACAACTATCTTACTTTTGTGACATGTGGGCATGTATGGGCCCGTTACAAATTTAGGATATGTTTGAAAAAATGAAACTAAGAGGGGTCTCAAAAGATCCTTTGTCCTCTCCTAAAAGTTTTGGATTTTTGTTAAGGGAGATGAAATTGTTTTTGCAAACCCTTTTTGGTTCTTAAGATCGCTCAACGGCGCAAGAGAAGAGCATACTCAAGATTGTTACTTGTAATTTCTAGTCCCAAAATGTGAGTTTAGATGTGATTAGAATTGATGTTCAACTTAGATTTGTAAACAAAAGCAAGCCATCCACGTGGCAAAAAGCAAAATAAGGGAAAATGATTTTTATCCACCTAAGTGCCTATGTTTTCTTGATTATCCCCTTTATAAGTTGAGGGGTCTAAGTGGTGCAGTATTTAGAGCATGCATATCATCATTCTTAATAAGGAAAAATTCTTTTTCCCCACACCCAAGAGCTTACAATGCAAATTTTGGTTCTAATGCGTGGCCTACTGTGTGGACAGAGGCGCATATGGCGCCTGCGCGCTAACAGAATTGAAAAGAAAAGCGCATGTGCGCCCGACGCGTGCCTGTGGGATAGAATACCCGCGCGCCTGTGTCAAAAGTTTGAGAAGAAAAATCCGGATGGATTTCTCTCCAATTTCTGGTAAATTGACTGGTAAGCAGGTCGGCAGAGGCCGGTTTATGAACCTGCAAGCTAATGAAATCAAAAGGAAAGAAAATAAAGCCCAAATGAGGGAGGAATTGATACCTTTTCCCCAGTATGGTCGCCAATCTGTTTGCACCCAATTCGTCAGTAGGTGAGCAAATTAAGAGTGCTTACATGCCCAGTTGGGCTCTGCTAGGCATGACAGTTGTAAGGTAAAAGGTTAGAAAGAAAAACAACAAATCTATTAACAAGAATTAAACTAAAACAAATAAAAACTAAAAGCATATGAGAAAATGAAAAATAGAGACAAATGGACCAATATCACCAATGTATAAGTTGATCTGTTGATGAAATCCAAAGACACAAAGAAGAAAGGGGACTTGGGTCCCTTCTTTCTCCAATGGAAGGCTCTTGAGGCCCTCAAAGCTTGCTCTCCTTACAATGAAAAGATGAAAAATGTGGGTGAAGGAACTCCAAGCTTATTCACCCAAATGAGGGGTGAATAGCTCTATGAAATGCAGCTTGTGGTGTTTATTGCCAAAGAATGGGTCCTTAGCAATCTCAACAGCATAATAGTATGAAGAATTCCTTGAGAAAATGGTGGTCATTCATGGCTTTTTATAGCCAATCATTGGGTTATTATGTGACCTCTTTTGAATGTGAAAAGAGGCTCTTTAGGGCACAATTAGGTCTTTGACCAGCCCACCATGAGGATTGAGCTCGGATTTGGTGTCAAATCGACTTGGGAGCTGATCCATTAGTTGTTGGGAGGCCGACCAATTTCAATAAATGTGTCGTTTAGCAGGCGCGCGGGTTTTTCGCCCAAAAGCCGCGCCTTATGCACATATGCGTGCTTGGTACGATTCTGTTACGCGCATATGCGCGCGCACCCAAATGTTGTAAAGCGCCCTTCAAATTTTTTGGTCATTTGTATAGTTTTTTTACCTTTTTGCAATGCTGAGGAATTAATCTTGCCATGAATGACTCTAGTCCTGTGTTGACGATGTGGAGTTCTTGTCACCCTGTGCAGACGAAATTTCAGTGATAATAGGTTGTGCGATCTCTTGGTCAGGATCTTCTATTCAATAGTCAAAAGACTCTCTGAAACCCTGCTGGTCATGTCTCTCTTTAGACACAGGCCCTCAAAACTTTCTGCATAGGATTCACGACACCTGTAACCTTCCCTTTCACGCTCTGAAAAAATATCGAAGTATTAGGTGTTAGCACCTTTTCTCTCGGCCCCTCCTCCGATGTGACCTTGGCTGATGACCACATGATTGTGGGTGTGGCCACAAGCGGTTTGAAGTCAAACTACTTTTAGGCCAACAATTCTCCTTGAGCCTCCACATGTCCTCCTAGTGAAACCACAGTATGGATTGCAACTCGCCCTTGACTTTTTAAAGTCCACACAACTTATGTCCCCACAATGCGAGATGGTCGTTGATTTCATGATCTTGATGGTGATTTCAAACGGATGACTAAGATCTATCCTCTGGAATCAAAAATTCATATCTCCCTTTCTCCGATCGACAACTATGATCGATTCGGAATTCTAGACTTTGGAACATTCAAATCTCAAACCTTGGTTTCTTTTGCATGGAAATCTTCCAGAGTGGAAGATCTACTAACACTTGTCCCCTTCGATTGAAGGCTACAATACCTATAGTTCTCTGGACTTCATTTTTTTGAAACCTCAAACCTCGCCTTCTTCTGTACTCCAATCTTCCAGAGCGGGTGATCTATAGACACCTATCCTCACAATCAATAGTCCATATTTTGCCTTGGGTGTTTGACCTTTCAACCCATATCAACAGTCCTGAGACCCTTCTCTCAATCAATGGTCGAGATCTCCTCCAGGTTTCAGACTTCGGAGATTTCAAATCTCAAGCTCCACCCTTTCCCCAATGAATTTTTCTAAAATATATAATCCACTGACGTGTGTCCACCTCAGATCAACGGTTGAGGTTTACTTTGGGTCTTTACCCGGAGTGCACGGATTCACGCCATGTCTCCCCTAAATTTGACGACTATAGATTGCTTCGAGACTTTATCCGAAGTCCTCAAATCTTCGCCACTTCCCCTCCATATCTGAAGCTCCATATTCACTTCGGGCCTTTGGAGTTCGAAAATATCAGTTCTCAAACCAAAAATCCCATGACAAATTTCCTGGAGCTCCCGATCTACTGACACATATCCCTCTAGATCTAACAGTCCATCTTCACTTCGGCTCTCCCAAACTCCACGTTTCAGGAATCTCAGAGTTCAAACTTGATTCCTCCTGGGCTTGAAATATCCAATGGCTCATATTCTCCTTGGAAATCCAACGTTGGACATTCACCTTAGATGATCTAATGACTTAGTCTGCTTCAAATGATTGAATGAAGAATATTTTACTTTGAAAATTCGGAACTCCGGACTTCAGAATTTTCAAGTATCAAATCTTGGTGGGTTCTTTCTCCTCTGTGTACGAAGCGTTAAATCTCACGTACCTTGTCTCCAATCAGACGACTATTGATCATGGTGCTATGATCCAATGGCCAACGTCACTCCTCCTCCTGAGCTTCTTATTTCTTTGACTTAGAAGACTTTCTAAGTGTTCAAAGGTTTCAAACTTTTACCTCCCCTGATGAGTCTGAATCTTGGATCTCGTTAACACTTATGAAAAGTGTTATTCCTCCTGAGCTTCGTCTTGTGAAGACTTCATCTTCCCACACACTCCTTGCATTTCAGGGATTTTGATAACTCATATCCAAAGGATTTCTCGAAGAGAAATGCCTCTCACCCTCCTGTCATTCTCCTTTTGTTGGTTCTTCGACTTCTTACAAAGTCCCTTCGATGCTTAGTCAAACCTTGGATCCGTGCACTCCTTGCACCATATCTTTACGCAAGGTTTGAATTATTGCGGATGACTATGCATGCCTTGTACCAGTCACTTTGCACTCCTTACAAAGGGAAGTTTTGTGCTATCTCTTTTGAGCTTTGAAACTGAAATAGATTCCGTCAATGCACTCCTTGCATTCTGTGTGCACACCTTGCACCACTTTCAACAGAACAGAAACAATTGAAACTTATCCTAACTTTAATAGTTCCATCTACTCATAACTAAATTCATTCATTCATTCATGAAAACATAATAATAGGGAATTGAAAGAAATATCCACACCATGCATTAGGTCAATTTTTCTCTGTTATATTCAAAAATGAAAATGGCTACAACTATAATCAAAACAAAAACTAAAAACTCAGAAATATCCTACTAACTTGCAGCTAGCCTCATTTGGGCGTGCAAAACCTCTATTTATCTTAGAGGGTTATTAGGGTTCCCCCCGACTACCTATCTACTCCAAAAACCTAACCTAACGACTATATTAGATCAATCATATTCCAGAGCAGGAGTGGAAACTCCCACTTTGCTCACAATCGCTCAAGGGTGCTTCAAATATTTTTTCGGCGCTGATTTCAGGTGTGCTTAAAAATTGTTGAGTTTAGACGTGCCTCAAAATATTCGTCGAGACTGCTAGTGTTCAGATTCTGAAAAAATTCCCATGCGCTGAGTGGTCCTACTCCACATGCTTTCCAATGATGCTCCTGCATCACCTTTAATGACATTATCTAAGAAGGATGCATTTTCATGGACTCTAGAATAAACTCAAGATTTTGAACAACTTAAATAGGTGATGTGAATATCTCATGTATTGACCCCACCAGACTTCACAAAAACCTTTATTGTTGAATTCTATGCCCCGGGAAATGGCATTGGTGTTGTTTTAATGCAAGAATGAAGGCCACTTTATTTTGAAAGTAGGCCACTCAAGGGAAAGGACTTACACAAACCCATTTATGAGAAGGAAATGATGGAAATACTACATGCATTGAAGAAATGGAACCCTTACCTAATAGGTAGGCACTTCAAGGTAAAAACATATCATGATAGTTTTAAATACCTCTTGGAACAAAGACTATCTTCAAAAGAAAAACAAAAATGGGTGACCAAGATTTTGGGTTATGATTTTGAAATCATATAAAAAAAAGGGAAGGAAAATGTTGTGGAAGAAGCACTCTCAAGAAAGGATGAAAATGTTCATGCCTTTCTCTGTGCTATCTCTATCATCCAACCTGATTGGATAACATAAGCAAGGGATGAATGAAATAATGAAAAAAAAGTGTGGAGTCTCATTCAAAGGTTGCAATAGGATTCTAGTGCATCAGATACATTTACATGGAAAAATTATTCACTATCGTACAAAGATCGCTTATATTTATGTAATAAATCCTAACTCAAACAAAATGTGCTTTTGTAATTGCACACCTCTCCGACAGGAGGGCACTCATGATTTTTGAAAACCTATCACATGGTCAAGAAGGAATTTTTTCTGGATGGCCTTAAAACTAATGTTCAAATGTTTGTGGCAAAATGTTTGGTTTGCCAACAAAATATGGTGGAAAAAATTAAGACCCCGGGTCTTTTACAACCATTATCCATCCCAAGTCAGCTTTGGGAAGAGGTTTCCATGGATTTCATCACAGGGTTACCAAAGCTTGAAGGAAAGAGTGTCATCATGGTGATTTTTGATAGACTTACCAAGTACACACACATTTTTGCACTCTCTCATCCTTTCAAATCCAATAGAGTTGCCACTTCATTCATGGAGACAATTCAAAAGCTACATGGAATCCCAAAGATTGTTGTAACTGACAGAGATCCCATCTTCACTAAACATTTTTGGACATAATTTTTTTCTTGTTTGGGTACTAAATTGGCTCTTATCTCATCCTATCATCCTCAATCAGATGGAAAATTGAGATAATGAACAAATTTCTGGAAGGATACCTTCATTGTTTTGTCTCTGATAAACAAACAAAATGGTTCAAGTGGTTACCCTTGGCAGAATGGTGGTATTACACTTACTTTCATACTACAAAAAACAAAATGACACCATTTATGGTGCTCTATGGATATCACCCATTGTCTATCACTTCTTCTCTAAAATAAAAATCTAAGCTTCAAGCAATGGAAAATAACATTGAGAATCAACAACAAGTTCTCCAACTCTTAAAGGACAACCTGACCATGGCATATAATTGCATGAAACAACAAGCAGATCAACATTGTAGTGAAATAAGTTTTGAATTAGGGGATTGGGTATTTTTAAGAATATAGCCATACAAACAAATGTCCCTCAAGCAAGATAAGAATGATAATAAATTATCATTGAAGTATTATGGCCCTTATAAAGTGTTGCAAAATATTGGTACTATGGCATGCAAATTGGATTTGCCTGCATCTTCGCGAGTACACCCACTTTTCCATGTTTCATTCATAAACAAGGTTATAGGTGAAAAGATCCCATTTCAAACTATATTTCCAAAACTTGACGAGGAAGGAAAAATCATATTGGAGCTTGAATTTATCATTGACACACGAATTCTCTAGCTGAGGAATAGATCCATTTCAAAGTATCTCATTAAGTGGAAGAAACTTTGGTGAAGATTCCACTTGGGAAGATGATTCTTTTATACAGAATCATCTAGAATTACTCAAGTGTTGACGAAAAAACTTGTCTAAAGGGGAGGGGCATGTTAAGCCCTAAATAGTTGAACATTACCCCTTAATTGGGGAATATTACATTAGTATTGTTATTTTATTCATGTCGTCTTGGGTCCATTAGTTATAATTGTACCTCCTAGTATCCTATCTATACCAAGGAGACCTATTCATTTAGAATCATCTAGTATTTGTGAATTTATGTGGTGTATAAGGAGGTTTCCCTCTTGAATAGTCTTATTATCTGTAATTTTCTCTTTGTCAAGGCATGGAGTGCTTATTCTGATGTTTTTATGCTATTTGGATATTTGTTTTCTAACACTACTAACAACAACCTATATATCAAAATTGAGGATCAATATATGATTTTTGTGGTGGTATATGTAGATGATATCATATTTGGAAGTAATCTTACTATACTAAGAAAAATGTTTACTACAAAAATGCAGAAAGAGTTTGAAATGTCTATGCTAGGAGAATTGACTTTCTTCCTAGGATTAGAAGTCACTCAAAAAGATCAAGGAATATTCATTTCCCAAACTAAATATATCAAAAAAAATGTTAAAGAAATTCCAAATGGAAGATACTAAACCCATGTGCACTCCCATGGTCACAGTATGCAAACAAAGTCTAGATGGTGATTCACCAAGAGTAGATCAAACCATGTACAAATCAATGGTTGGTATCCTATTATATGCAACAACAACAAGACTAGGTATCTTCTAGGCTGTAGGAGTAGTATGTAGATTTCAATATGCACCTAAAGAAACTCACATGAAGGCAGTAAAAAGGATATTCATATATCTTAAAGGAACATTGGATTTTGGTTTATGGTTTCCAAAAATAGAAGATTTTACATTGACTACATTTACTGATGTAGATTGAACTAGTAGTGTAGATGAAAATAAAAAGTACTAGTGGAGGAGCATTCTACATGGTAAAGTGTTTGGTATCATGGTTAAGTAAAAACAAGACATCTATATCACTATCGATAGAAAAAGTAGAGTACATTGTTCCTGCATCTTTCTACACACAAGTAATATGGATGAAACAGACCCTAGAATATGTACAAGTGAAATATGATCATCTAATAACTATTAACTGTGACAACACCGGTGCCATAAATATATCTAAGAATCCTATTATGCATTATAAAACCAAGCATATCCCAACTAAATACCATTTTCTAAGAGATCAGGTTTCTCAAAAGATAGTCAAAGTGGAATATATCGATACTAAAGAGTAAATTGTAGACATATTCACAAAGCCTATACCAAGAAGTAACTTTGAAAATATCATATAGAAATTGGTAGTAATTCCCATGCCTCATTAAAAACTACAAAAAAAAGGGAGCACACGGAAAGAGGGAGAATCACCTTAGGGGGAGCAAAGAAATGTCCCTTTTGTCATTGTTGTCAAAGGGGGAGAATACACAATAAAACTCGGTTAAAATAAATAGGTTTTACTTTATTTCCATTAATTCCAAAGGGTGATAATGTTGGACATGGTATTATTTTTTCATTGATGTCAACGAGGGTTAAATGGACTTATCATCCATACAAGTATCTGACTATAAAATTTGTAGGAATTGACAATAAAGAACAAAGAACAATGTAGATCATTGGATCAAAATAAGAGCACGATCGGAAGATAAAGAATGAAGAACAATGTTGATTTTTGGATCAAAATAAGAGCATGATCAAATGGTAAATAAAGAAGAAATGATGTTGATCATTGGATAAAAATGAAACCATGATTAGATGGATCCGATCTCTTTCTGTGAGTCCGTTGAGCAACCAAAAATTGGCTAAGTATCATATTCTATCGATACCACTTAATAATTATAAGTATGGTTCATTAAGGAGGTAATAGAAGTTGGACCTGCATTCTAATGACATCCAAGAAGAGATATGAGTTCATGAGTTCGAGAGTCCGCGAGCCTGAGAAAAACCGCTTAAGAATTTATCTAAGTATAGGTTCATCTTGGAGGCTGTGGAAGTTGTGAGTGAATTTTGATGACACCTGAGAAGACATGTGAGTCCACAAGTCCAAGAGTCCACAAACCTGTCACAAAAAATAATTCTAAGTAAAATTCCAAGTATGGTTCATTGTGGAGGTAACAGAAGTTGGACATTCATTGTGATGGAATCCGAGAACACATGTGAGTCTCCAAGTCCGAGAGTCCACGAACCCGAGAAAAATAACTCAAAATTTATCTAAGTATAGGTTCATCTTGGAGGCTATAGAATTTGGGTCTACATTTTTATGACACTCAAGAAGACATGTGAGTCTACAAGTTCGAGAGTCTATGAATTTGTCACATGAAATAATTCTAATTAAAATTCCGTTTTTAAAATTAATATGAACCGTCCACTCAACGATTGATTATATTTGAATTGTTGATCTATCTAAAGTTCCTAGATGAATTAAAAATGGCTCGTCCATCTCACCAGGTGATTAATTCAAATTTGTTGGATCAAGATATTCTCAGGAGTAAGGTAGTCCATTGGATCAACTCATGGGTGAAATTTCAACCATTTGTCAGTAAAGATAAAGTGGGTCGAAATCAATGGTCAAGATTTAATCTTGATCTCAATTAGATGGTAGTTGAGTCTCTACGAAACCAGATCCCAGTGAAATGAATAAATTGATCGTTTTAGTCAATTTCATGAAGGGTTTTTAGATCGATCTTTCCATAATAAAGATTGACATGAGAAAGAAGAAAAAATAATTAATCTACAAGGAAATTGAAGTTGATTAGGTTAATTTTTTATTACAGTCTATTGTAAATGAAGAGGCACATTGATTCATTGAAAATACACAATGGTTCAATGATGCACACAATTTGGAAGGATGTATAAACTCATAATAATGAATAATGAAAGTGTGACTCGGGGAGATATTCAATTATATGCTACTTGATGCACAATCATTGGAATAAGATTACAGAGTAAAACTATGCATTGAAGGTGGAAGGGAGGAGATTGGAAGGATTGTAGTCCTCTACAGTTTGAAACCTAAACAACATGGATTTGCAACTTCCTTTCAAGTTGGTGCTTGAAGAAAACAGGGGGTCGATGCCTCCTTCCAAGTTGTTGCTTGAAGAATACATGGGTTTGGATCCTCCTTTCAAGTTGGTTCTTGGAGAAGTAGGTACTTGTAGATTCCTTGGGTAGGTGATCATAAAATAATGGGATTTGTGTCTCCATGAGTTGGTTCTTTAATGAGGATTGGTGTCCTTCAGAATCACATATCATTCTTTATAAACTTTGTAATTCTTGTTAATTATATTTATATAATTGATTTTAAATACAAATCCATTGTTGATCTATTATGGAGATTAATAAAATAATGAATTAATTACTAATTGTTTAAAAAGTTAATAATGATTCACCCCCTCCCCCCCTCTTAGTATTTCCAACATAATTTATGCATAAAGTTTTGCACTCTTTTCAAAATTCTTGTTATGATAATTTGTGTACAAGAATTTTGGAGCTTAATATGAATGAATATGAATCCCTTAAATATTTTTTTATAATATTTACTCATCTTTTATGTATATTTCCTTTGGATTATAGACCCTCTAACAATGATTTGATTTCCTCATTGGTTTCTCTTATTAATGAAAAACAAAAAACAAAGGATGCAAAATCTAAATCATGTTTTAATCTTTCTTCACATGTTGATTTGGATTTAAATGAACATGTTGAAAATGTTAATGGTTTATATGGAATTCATATGTCTATTTCTCTCTTTACTATGGTAGATATTGATCAAATATATAAAAAAAAAAATCAAAAAAATCCTATGTCTCCTCCCACCGCTCAATTCCCCCTTTCTTTCTTTGTGATGAAAAAGAGACCTCATGTGTTGTAAATTAAATTTCAGATTTTTTGGTAGCTTCCAAAGAGGAGGATTTTCCTGTTGATAATGGGACACTTCGGGTGACACTGATGGTTATGTCAGGATGTCATTATCCTCTCTCTTATTTCCCATCACAAGAAATGGAGGGAACTATGGAGAAAAAATTTAAAGTTGATCATTTTGTTAATGAAGAAACTCTGGAGATTTGAAATAAACCTTTCCTCATCCAAAGATAAAATGGAATTAATTTATGATGATTTGGATTGTCCTAATGTTTTAAATTCTTCTAGTTCAAGTGACATAGATCAAGAATGTTTTCCTATTGACAATAGGTAATTTATTGAAACCTCTTATTCTAATTATTCTTATGACTTGATTCTCTCTTCTAACAATGAATATGATTTGGAAGATTCTCATATGGTGCAAGAGGAAGACAACCATGATGCTTTTTTCACTTCAAGAGAAGAAATAAACATGTAGGAGATACCTCTTCTATCTCAAAAATATAATTTTAACTTGGAAGAAGGAAACCATCTTGAGGAAGAACGTCTTTATTGTGAAATTATGCCTAGTGTGGATCCCACCAATTCACAATAATCGAATGATATTTTTAAAGAGGATGAAATACCATTCAGGGAGTCACTTTCTACAGATTGTTTTTGTTCTAGAGAAGATTTTATGTCTCTTAATTATTCCACTTATTTTCATTTGCACCCTGATCTCTTTAATGGTTTGACTTTGTAGGAAACTACCCACCATCTGACTCAAACATAATCAATGGGGATGATCCCTTTTGAAATACATGATGGGTAAATGTACATATGGAATATAGAGTGGATAAGGCCTCTTCCCATGAACTTATTAATTCTATTCCTTATCAACATTTTTCATGGGATACATGGAATGCTATAGTAGATGTATATCATACTGTGTCTTCTTCTTTCTCATCTTCATTCTTGATCAATAGTGGATATTATTGTTCAAGTATCCCTTTAATGGATATGATTGATACTAGTGGATCTCACCTTTGTCTTGAAATTACCTCTCATACCATGGTGGAAGCTAGTCTATGTAGATCATTTTCTTCCACTAATTTTTCTCAAGTTAATGGTTACTTGAAGTGTGAGTCTAGGGAGTATTTTTGTGATAATGAGGCACTTCGGTCTATGTTGATGGTTATGTCAAGCGCTTATTTTTTTTTTTTTTTTCTTCAAGAATAAATTACTTCATTAGCTCAAATATTCTCGCACCGAGAACACCTCACACATATTTTATGCACGATTCTCATTTGGTATGCTACTTTCCATTGAACTCCATCCATCAATTCTATGATAGTCATGATATATTTTATGATAGAATTGAAATATTGTTGGATATATCTTACTTGGATAAAATTCCCATGAGTTATCATTATCACGTGTTTAATATGGTGAATAGATTTTATCATGCTTTAATTTTTCCCACTTTTATTCTATCTTTATTCCAAGTTTTTATTCTAATATTTTTTCTTGAACATATGTATATAGGCTTGGGATTACAAGGATGGATACCTTGGCATTATGACTTCACATAGTTCATTTGTTTATCCATTGTGGTGTAGAGTAGGAGTAGGGTAGAATAGGATAGTGTCTTTCATTTGCACAATTTAACTTTGCTTCCTAGTTTTTAATTAGTTCTATATTTTACTTTTCTTTCATTTACTATTGGTTGATAAATAAATTAATTATCAACAAAGGTAGAAATAAATACAAGGATTTCACATTAATATTCCCTTGATTGAATTTTTCAGTGTATTTTTTATATGGGGAAAATGTTCTTCATCTCATTCTCAAATTTTTTCTTTGTCTTGTGTAATTTTCATATTGTTGATTTTTATGCTTGATCACCATGTCAAATATTTTTTAAGCATTGGGTTATATCGCAAGTGGGATATTATTGTGATGAAAATAGACACTTGTATATTTTCCATCTCATATCCACATGATTCTAATATGAAAATTTGCTTGATTGATATTCTTATGATTTATGGGCTTGTTGTCCCACAAACAGTGAATTGAAAGTTTGAGAGACTAACTCTACCCATTTGAGATTGAAACCACTCCCATTCATTACATTTATTTGAATGATTATTTTGGGTTCAAAGTTGTTCAAATAATTTCTTTCAATTCCACTCTTTTCTTTGATCACTTTCAACCAACATGATTTTTATATTTAGACCTTTTTAGGATAATGAACTTTGCTTATTTTTTGTTTCTTTTGAGTTATTTTTTGTTAGCAATTTTAATTTCAATTTATGGGCATTGGTTGCATATATCTTATGCTATGTTCAATTATTTTTCAATGAGGATTCTCATCTATTACCTTGTATCTTTCTTCACCAAAGATTCTTCTCATACACAACAACACGAGACATTTAGTCACATTGTCTAGATGTATTTTTGACAATTATGTGTAGCGTGGTTTTTTAAATCTTTTGTTGATATCTTCTTCAAAAAAATATTTGGAAACCAATCATTTTATTCCCCAATTCATTGATTGACCAAAGACTCAATTCTATCACTGTCAATCATGAAAATTTCGGACCTGATATTTTCTTGAAGAGTATCTTTTCATCCTTTGGGTTTGCTAATTTTGGGTCACTTATTGTGGTTACATTCTTTATTGGTCTAAATTTTATCATGGCTTAATGATTTCTCACTTTTATCATCATGTTGAAATAATTTAGGAGTTGTAAATTCCTTTGTGCATGATGTCAATGCAACTTCTAAGATTGTGAGTTCTCAACACCCTTTTCAACCTTGGCAATGGTAATAATGTTTTAGGTGTAAATTCCTTGTAGGTTGTAATTCGTCAATCTATTTGGACCGACATACTTCAACACTCCTTGAAACCTAGATTAGTTTATACATAATCAAAAAAGATAACTATGGTTTGGGTTAGTCTGGAATATCTTCTATTTGATCCCTCTTACTCATAATCTTGTTGATTTTTTTTTTCGGATTATATGTCTCATCCTTTGAACGAAAAACCTATCTATTGGAGACAGAAGATATACATTCTTTTTGTTCACTTCACTTTCCTCTTATTCTTTGACATGTGTAAGAATGAGGAAGTGGTTTATGGTGTCTCCACTTGGAAAACTCTTGAGAGATTGAAGCTATTGGTTTTGTGAACTTTCCCATCATGCCAATATTGTTGTCTATTAGAAATATGATTTTACTCACTTTACTCACTTTATTCACTTTTGATTTCTGATTATATTTCTTATTTGTGTTGGGGAAGTCAAACCAGCTAGGTTGTGACCTAATATCAATCACATCTCTTCAGAGTATCTTAATTTCTCTCTATTCATAATGATCTCCTCTTACCTATCAAAGTGATGAAGATGGTCATGCTAAGTTTTCACATCATTGTCATTAATAATCAAGAGAAATGCATATATTGAGTTGCAATACTAATAATCATTGGATCAGGTTTTTATGACTAAGGTTTGCTTATGGATTAGCATCCTTAGAGGATAAATGAAATCAAATTATAATGGTCCTTTTTGTTTATTTTAATTGACTCTAATTTCAGGAACAAGACATCGTATCCACATATCCTCAACATTCATGACACTAAAGTCTTTTGTTGAAGGTAATACTAAGGTAAAGCTCATAGTGATCATCTCTCATGAAGATAGTTGTGATATATGGATGAATGCACAACACATGAATACTTGATGATTGCACTGGCATTTACACAGTGTTTTATGAAAGTCAATTTAGTTTAAGTTTACTTTAGCTTAGCATGCTTTTCCTAGAATTAGTTTTAATTATGATCTTTACTTTTCAATTTAGTTTAATTTCATGTTTATAAGTCAATCATTTAAGAGGAGGATTTCTTCCCAAACTACCTAAGAGTTGATCCCAATGTTCTCTTTTGTTATGCATCTTGGGAAATGTCTTGTGCAATCAACAACTCTATACTTTTCTCTTGACACGAAATAAACTTAGAGAAGTGTTGATCTAACCTGGATAATTAATATTCCTTTGTGACATATTTTGATTGATAAACTAAAATTGTCACCAACTCAATAGTTGATTAGAAATATATTCTCATTCCTTTATTGTAATATTGTTTCTTGACGACTACCATGTTGACATTATTTCCTTCAAATTTGGGTAAAGTTGTAATAAAATCCATTGAAACTTCTTCCCAACATTGACTTGGTATAGGTAATGGTTGTATGATACCTAATGTCTTTATTGTCTCTCCCTTATTTTGTTGGAAAAACACACATTTAGACACAAACTTTTGAACATCAATTTTAAGACCTTCCTAGGAAAAATTCTTCTTGATTTTTTGGAATGTTTTCAGGAACCCTAAAATTCCTCCTATAGGAGAAGTGTGGAATTCTAGAAGGACCTTTTGTTTGAGTTGGAAATTCTTACATAAATATAGGTTTTCATGATACCATAGAAAATCATTCTTCCATACAAAATTATCTAATAAATTAGGGTCCTCTTGTAGTTGTTGAATGATCTTGCATACCTATTGATCTTGCTTCCATTATATCCTTGCTTATTCCACCCAATCAAATTGAAAAATAGAAATAGGACATAGTGAACCTTCTATTTCTTCTTTTTTCCTTGAAAGGGAATCTACCACCAAACTGTGTTTTCCTTTTTTGTATATAATTCCAAATTCATAACCTAGCATATTTGTAAACCATTTTTGTTTCTCTTATGAAGACAATAGTTGATCCAAAAAGTACTTCAAACTATCATGATCTATTTTTACTTTGAAGTGTCTTCGTATTAAGTAAGGGAACCATTTCTTAATTGCATGTTGTATGACCAACATTTTTTATTCATAAATGGGTTTGAGTAAGTTTTTCCTTTTAAGTTAGTTTCTTTCAAAGGAAAGGAGCCTTCCTTATTTCATTAAAATTGCACCAATTCCATGATCTAAGGCATCACACTCCACAATAAATGTATTTGTGAAGTCAGGTGTGTCCATGACGAGAGTTTTACACATAGCATCCTTAAGTTTTTCAAAATATTTGGTTGTTTATTGAGTCCAATAAAATTATTCCTTATTTAATAATGTTGTTAGAGGCGTTTCTATTAGACCATAGTTCTTGAAAAACTTGCGGTAATAACCTATGAATCCTAAGAATCCTTTGAGTTTATTCAAGGTTCTAGGAACTAGTCATTCCCTCTTAGATTTTTTTTTTTTAGGATATACTTTCACACCTTCATGAGATACAATATGACCCAAATATTCCACATCTTGGACCCCAAAGGCACACTTGGAAGGATTTGCATAAAGTTTCTCCTCTTCAAATAGTTTTAATACTCTAAGAACATGTTCTACATGATCTTCCCAAGATTTGTTGTAGATTAGTATGTAATCAAAAAATACTAACACAAATTTTCCAGAAAATGGGCTTAAAATAGAATTCATCAATCTTTGAAATGTTGAAGGTGCATTAGGAAGTCCAAATGGAATAACCCAAAACTCATAATGACCTTCATGTGTTCTAAAAGTTGTTTTGGGAATGTCTTCTTGCCTCATTCAAATTTGATGATATCTCGAACGAAGATCCAACTTAGTAAAGAAAAATGATCCATACAATTCATCTAATAATTCATCAATGATAGGAATAGGAAACATATATTTGATGTTCATTTTTTTTTATTTTTCTATAATTTGTACACATATGCCATGATCCATCATTTTCTATAACCATCACCACTGGTGAAGAGAAAGAACTTTTTCTAGGTTGAATGATGTTGGCCTCTAACATTTCTTGGATCATACACACAATCTCACTCTTTTGTGCATATGGATACCTGTAAGGCCTAATGTTGGGTGGTACACTTCCTATTTGAAAATGAATAGCATGTTCATGATCTCACACAAGTGGAAGTCCCTTAGGCATTTCTGCAAATACCTTGGAATGATTGTTGATAACTATTTGGAGATCTAATTGAGCAAAGGATATAGATGTTTGAACATCTAGTGAGAATCATTGTTCAATTACACCATGGTGTCCCTTTTTTAGTAATTTTTCCATGCTATTTTATCTAGGTGGATATCGGTGGCCACTCACCTATTCCACTAGCTCGAAAAGCAGTTTTCCACCTTGGCAGTTTTTCGACAGTTTTTCAGGTCCCAAACTTTCGAGGCCATTTTGAGGCCCTAAACAATGTTTTTTGGAGATTTGGGGCCCAAAGTACTGCCAAAGGAACTATCCTGGGCCAGTCAAAATTTGTTCTTCTTGGTTAGATATTTCCAATGGTGTATCGAGCGCCTCAAATGGAGATTGTATGCAAAAGTTACGCCCCCAGGAAGTTGGTGTATCAACTACCCCCATCAAGGCCCGCAAACTTTTTGGATTTTCATCTTTCAGGGTTAGGTTTTTGGATTTTACTTATGTTAAAAAGGCCTTTTGATTGTCATTGTAACAATCATCTTCTTGCAAATTCAAGTAGCCATCACATCTCTTCTCAGAGATAAGTTTCCACCGTTCTAGCGAGTCTTTCACTATTATTTTTACAGTTCTGTACATTTTGCACATTAATAAAAATTGTGTATTATTGTATCTTTGTTTTTATATCTCTGATATATTTATGTTATATTATTGGATATCTGATACATCTCTGTAAATTTCTGTATTATATCTCTTCTCTCATTTCGTGCTGAAAATAGTCTGGATCAGTGGTATCAGAGCAGGTTGGTCTTGATCGTTTTTCGGTGCATGTCCCCGATGAGGTCTAAGTGTAGAAAGTTGGGTCTCGAGTGTTGTGTTGGTTTTGTTACTTGGGTGAGAAAAACAACAACACTTGCATGTATAGATGAGCCTTCTAGACAAGACAATTTTTTTGTGAGTCGGTTAAACAAGCCAAACACATGTATAATCAAAGAATTAAACTAAAACAACTGAGAAATAAAAGTTAGAAAACATGAGAAACTTAGAACCATGAAAATCAAACAATGACCAACATAATACTACCAATGGATCAATTGATTAGTAGGAAAAACACCATAGAGAAATTTTAGGGACTTATGAGTCCCCTCTTCCTCCTTGGGAGGGCTCTTGAGTTCCCTAAATTGAGATCACTTCACTCTTTACAATGGAAGAAAATGGAAAATGGTGAAGAACAATAATTCTTGTTCCCTCAAGAGGTGAGTGGAATGGCCTATTGCAATGGTGCTTGAAGGATCCAAAGAGATAAGAGGATTCTCAAGGGAGAATTCTTCCAGCATAACAATACTATGAATATATTGGTTTCTTACTGCACCCATGTCTCTTATTTATAGTATTCATACATGGAAAAATGTAATTGGTTCATAGTGTGAACAAGGGGCCTTTTAGGGCACCCTCTAGTCCTTGACCAACTCCCCATTTGGATTTTTCTCAGATATGAGGGTCAAATCGTGTTGGGGATTGTTCCATAAGTGATTGAGGGGCTGAGAAGATCCATAAATGTATCATTCATAGAAGTGAATAGATTTTCTCATACACAGTCACACACTTGGCGCATTATGTGCTCTGATGGATGTGTTGGCCCGCACATACTATGTACTATGCAAGCGCTTCCTTTGGTGAATTTGTGCATGTCAATTTTTTACCCAATTGTATAGTTTTTTTCCTTTTTGAATGCATTTCAATGTTGTAAATGGAATAATTGTTGTTGTCATTGATGTGTTCTTTGACCAATTTCATGCAATGTTGTGGGTGATTTTTCAGTGATAACAGATGCCCCCTGATGTGTGAGATTAGGAGAATACATATAGCCAAAATACATCAATGTTTATTTTACTGAGAGTGCCATTGTGATGAAGAGTGAAGAGAGGAATTGCAAGAGTGATCCGCTGGAGGGAGAGAGAAAACCATGGGACCCAAATATTTCTCTAGGGAAAAAAGAAAATCTGTGTACAAATGAGGCGGACATGCCCCATGCTCATGTCATATAACCAAAATGTGAGACTGTAATTGAAGATGTATGCTGATGTAGATAACTATAGCGCCCACGGGGGCAATTGATAATGACAAATGATAGTTCTGAATGGTGAAAAGATTCTAAAGTGAGGCAAGGATGACTGTAAGAATTGTCGATGACTCATAGGCATTGATGGCTAACAAATTCAAAGGTCTTTTGCTGGTATGAAACAACTGCAATAGTCGCATAGTAAGACCCACTGTAACATGAGATTTTGTTGAAGTCGAATGTTATGGGTGTCAACAACATCATAAAGTAATGATGATGCTCTCTATGTCATCCGAGACTCCTCATTGTAAAGGTAATGAGAGACAAGATAGTACCTTCCTTATGTAAATTGTGTTGGTGTTGACAGAAAGGGAGGCACAACGCCAAGAAGCAAAGGGATTCTTAAAATCCACTGAGTGAGATGTGATATCAGGTATTGACAGGTAACATGACTGAAGTCAAAGTGCTATGACACTCAAGACTGCCCTTGGTTGGTGATTTTGAAGGGTGATTGGCAGCAACCGTAAAACTAAATCTAGTGTCAGGGGGATGACTAGATATGGGGTTAAACTATGCCAAAGGATAACAAGGTGGAAAAACTCAGACATCATGGGTATATGGAATTGAGATATTCAGGGTTTGTGAATGATGTCGGAATGAAAAAATATTGGATGCCCCAACCAAGAAAGACATGGGTTGCTTTGCCAGAAAGAAGAGGGCCGCCAAAGATGATGGAAAAAAGCTATGTATATGCTGAAAGCAAAATATTTATGAAATTACCAAATAAATAAAGAATAAATCAGGTTGAGTATATAGATACAAAAATGGGTGGCCCAATGAAATATGGTTTGTCCTGTGAAGGATAAATTTTGTGAAAGAGAATTGGTGGAGGGTGGGGGGCCCATGGGTGAGTTTCTGTATGAGGTAGATTAATGGAGGACAATCTGCATAGGGGAATATTGATGGTGGATGAGATGGAGGGATAATGATATTGTGGAGGTGCAGCCAATAGAATCGAGATGATATGACTTGGGAGTCCATCAGGAAGGTTATAAATATGATGAGAAGAAGTATGGGGTTCATTCTCAGAAATGAAAAATACTATCGAGACTCCCGTCCCTAGGGGGTGGAATCAACATGAGTGTCAAGTTGCCAGGGGGAACTATGAATGGGACAAATCATGTGGGTGAGAGTGGTACAGGGTAACAATACCCAAATATAGCAGAGGCAAAGGTACTGCAGATATGGATGTAAGGACCCTAAAGGTGAATGTCAAAGGTTGTGACTGGGAGATGCAATTGATTTACAAAGGGAATAATTACTTGCTAGTGTAGAACATATACCTGAAGGGGCTATGTCGCTTTTATGAATAGGTACCTACACACATGAAAAAAAATACCAAACATGAACAATATCTGATGATAAAGAACATATGACAACTATTTGATAAAATTGAACATGAGCACGTGTACCTAAACATGACGTGAGAAAAATGCTCCTCTGGAGACAAGTTCAGATGGTGGCCCGGGGAATGTGAATGTGTATATGGCGAGACCAAGATCCCATGGCTGAGAATGGATTGAAAAACGGAGGCTCTGGGATCCTGTAAGTGATCATGAAAGTTTTCCAAAAGGGACTATATATGGATAATGGGCCCACAATTCCACCTCATTTGGACCCGTCACCATAGATAAATTGACAACAGTTTACTGAGGATATTTGGATATTACGGGAGAATGAGGCTATTGATCCATTAGAGGAAAGAGACAGGTTAGTGGTCTAATCTTCTTGTATTGTGTGAAATTTGTAGAATGTAGGTAGGAGTTGTACGGAGGGTCGTACAAGGGATTGTTTGGGTAGTGTCCCACTAGTGGGCGGGAAGAGGAGGAATACTCATGCACATGTGTGTGGGTATAATCCCTTTTCCAAATCATAGTGTGTGATTGTTCTTAGCATAGTCATACATGTTGGCACGGGGGAGGGAAATGCAGGAACACATGAGATGCGCGCCTGTCTAAATGACAGTTGCGCATGATGCTTGGTTTTTTCTCAAATAGCTACACATTAGTGTGAAGCTATGCAAATAACAAGTGTGCACATGTGTTCACCTGTCTGGGTGACAGTGTGCACTGATGCACAACTATTTCTCAGACATTTTCAGATTAGTGCATAGCTATGCAAAGAACAGGTGCGCACATGTGCACACCTGTCTAGGTGAAAGTTGTGCACATGAGGCAAGGCTAAGGGTCTTGAAAGTTTTGAATATTTTTATGATTTTTATGGATGATGAGGGTGATCAAGTATTTATGTGTGGATGCAGGTGATTAGCATACTCTGGATACTATGATGCTATTTCACTAGAGAGAGAGGGATTGGGATCGTCTACGAGAGGTGGTGAGAGAGCATCCAGGTGTATAGAGACACTTGGAATTCTGCGGGTTGCTAAATTTATTTGACTGCTCACTAATATGGTCGCAGGATTTCCTACTTCAGTATATGATTGCAATATGGAGCACTGATCTGCATTTCTTCATAGTGAGAGGACAACAATCGACATTATTGACTATCGAGGATGTATATTTCTTGACAGGGCTCCCATTCTATGGGATGACCCTTCCTGTGGACCCCCATCTGTCGAGGGATGAGCGATTGGGTGACTTGGAGATTTTCCACTGCTCAAGGCCAAACCCGATGTCAGGTTCAATCATCTAGATTGAGGCGATTGATGACCTTCTCACAGAGTGCATTTTCGTGATGGTAGTGAGTATTTATAGATCCTTGGGGACTTAGCAAATCACTGGAGGTTAGCTGAGGATAGTGGAGCAGGTCCTTGATGGGGACATTTTTTCCTGGGGTTTGATGTTGCACACCAGGATGATGGGGCAGGTTAACTGGTGTCATAGATCCAACTCTATCCCGCAGGGCCAAGAGAGATGTGACTAATGCAATGGGCCCATGTGTTGGCCAAAAAAAGAGGTGGAGAGGGAGGTCATTACTTCATAGCCATGGTGGTGCACGTGTGGTGATATATGCCAGAGTTGAAACTGAGGTATCCATATACTAGTATGAATTACAAACATGACCCGTATATGATGTTGCCTCATAGGGAAGATTAGGATCAAAGAGGTATGCTTTTGGATTATGTTTTGTGATTTTGATAGATAGAATTTGATTATATATCTATATATGGATGTTGACACTATCGTTGGTGTTGTTTTGTAGATGTGGGACACCAAGGAGGAGAGGTAGAGATGGCTGGGGAGTAGGCTCATCGGGGACTAGTGCGACCATCGCGTGTAGAACCGAGAGTAGCACAGAGGCAGAGATGATATGATGCTAGTGATGGACCATCACATGAGCCAGAGGCAGAGGCCGGAGGGATGTTGGAGGAACTACTTCGTCACTTTGAGCAAGTTTTGCAAGTCATACCTGAGGGCATCTGGGCCCATATCTAGGATGAGGAGGTCTTAGAGCAGTGCATGGGTGTACCAGTGGAGTTGTGAACCCTGATCCATTGGGCAGCAGTAGCAGGGGAAGAAATGACTAGGAGCATGCCTCCTAGACCTATAGGGCCCCCACCTGGTGGGGCACCTCCAACTGAAAAAGGACTTGGGGGGGATCTCTGGGGGCACAATGAGTGTCAGTTTTTATATATAGAGGCTTGTGAGCTCATTTTGTATAGGGTAGTTGATACCCATTTTTGTACCTATAGGGGTGGGGGGATTCACTGGCCTATGACCGATGCACATGTATTTTGTGTAAACATTTACGACACTTTGATTATATATATATATATATATATATATATATATATTGGATCATTCATGTCTCCATGTGTTGATGTTTTAGGCTTATGATGTTTGTTCTATGTGTTATGACAAGTGTATGGTACTTATGTATAAAATGATGTTTAATGTGATAGATGCCAATCTAATACTAGTTTAGACATGTTATCTTCTATTTGATTAAATTTTCTTGGAATATGTGTAAATGTGATTGAAACAAACTTGTGAGATAATAGTCTAACTTGCAAGTATTTGTGAAAGAGGAAAGGATCATGAACATGATATACATTGTTGAGTTGCAGGACAAAAATATGGGAATCTAATAGAACGCTAAGGTGATGAATGTGGTAGTGAATGGCCTCAGTGAGGATACCAATGATGGAATCGTATTCATCTTGGTTGTTGGTGGTCAAGCCCAAACATATGCCACTAGAGTGGAGCAATACATGTGAGGGGGTATAGATGGCCTAAGTGGTCGAAGCAAGATTTTGGGTCCAATGGTTGGCATTATCAGCGTAACCAATGTGGTAGGTTGATGGATGATGCATCTATCAATAACATGGATGATAGATCATACATGAGGAATGGTGGCAAAAAAGAAGACTAAAAGCTCTACAAATGTGTACAAAGAAAAACCTAAGGTAGGATGGCTACACTTAGGCATAAAACTTCTTTAAGTATAACCCATTAACGAGTTCTTTGAGAGGGTAGACTTTTGGAGAGGCCAGGATGTATGCACCCTTAGTGAGGCAATGTTGGACACTGTAGGGTCCATGCCATGATGACTCAAATTTCCCATGGCCTAGAGTATCATGGGAAATATCATAGGCTAACACGAGATCACCTTCGTTGAATGAGTGAAGGTTGACATGGCAATCGAAAGTGGCTTTGGATCATTTTTTAGCTACCTCATTGTTTTGTAATGAAGATCAACGATCTTCATCAAGCGACTCTAAGTTCAGCAAGCACTTCTCCATTGGAGCAGTGTCAGGTAATAGCTCGATGGAAGTGTGTAACGTGGGGATTTTACACTCGATAGGGAGGGTGGATTTGATCCCATGGATGAGGTGCAACAATGTAAAACTAATGGTAGTTTTTTCTTCCGCGTGATAAGCCCATGATGCAGAAAACAACATATGATGCCAGTTGGTCTTATGTTTGTTGACAACATGTTGTATCATTGTTTTGAGGACTTTTTTGATAGCCTCAACCTTTTTGTTGGACCGAGGGTAGTATGGGGAGGAGAAATCATGAGAGAAGCCTAATTTTTATGAGTTCTGCAAAGATATGATTCTCAAAATGTTTACCATAGTAAGACACTAGTTGTAGTGGGACTCTGAAATGGGTAATGACATGGTTGAATAAAAAATGTGTTATTGTTTCAGCAATGTTATCGAAATTAAGCATGGCTTCAGCCCATTTGGTAAAGTAATCGACAACCATGATAATGTACTTGTGTCCATTATTGGATGGAGTATGAAAAGTTAGGAAGTCTATGCCCCATTTGAAAAAGGGGTTGGTTGTGATGACTAGATGTAGAAGGGATGGTGGAGCTCGTGGTTTGTTTGCATAAAGCAAGAATTTGTCGCATCGCTTGAAAGCATGGATGTAGTCATGAAACAAAGTGGGCCAGAAGTACCCTTATCGAAGGATTTCTTTTGCGATGGACATACCTGAGAGGTGGCCATTGCAAGCATCGTTGTGGCAATCACTTAAGACTTTTTTAGCTTCGTCAATGGTCCGACATCGATGAAGAATGGTTTTGAATCCATGTCAATAGAGAACATCTCTGATGAGGAGATATCGAGGGGGATGATGACGAATGCCTCGATGATCATATTGAGAGATATGAGACCCAAAATTATGTGTTCGAAGGCAGACGAGGAGGTCACTGTACCAAGGGTCATCAGAAGGGATGAGGAAGAGGTGTTCGTCAGGAAAATATTCATTGATGGGTGAAGATTTGGCGTCCGATGGAAAGGCCATGATGAGTTTCTCTAGGAAAACAAATTTCTTTCTTTTGGGAGTATAGAACTCTAGATCGTATTCCTGGAGGATAACGATCCATCAGGAAAATTTTCCATTAATATGAAACTGATAAAGTACTGCATAGGGTTGGAATTTGCTATGACCTTGGTAGCTCGAAGCAGGATATAGTGTCACAGTTTTTGGATTGCGAGGACAACTGCCAAGGAAAGTTTCTCTTCGTGATTATACTTCAAGGGTGGCCCTGAAAGGTTTTTACTGATGTAGTAAATGGCATGTTCACTCATGGCATCCCCTAATTGGATGAGGACTCCTACTACTGATATCACTAAGTGTTGGCCCTCGACCAAGTTTTGAGGAAACATTGGTCGGGTTTGACCACTTTTGGACTTTGACAGGCTGGTCGAAGATGGAGAACCCAGGCAAAGCTGAGATCACGGGAACTCACTTGTTTTGTGGACACAGCAAGGGGTTCATTAGGGTTTTGGGATGTCAACCTGTGGGTTTACCCATGATTAGGGATTCTTGTAAGGGATTTAAAATTATATATAGAAAGGAACATAATGTAGAAAGTGTGGAATCTTAGTGCTAGAAAGAAGTGTAAGTAGCTAAGGGCAAGAGGCAAGTAATTCTGAGTTTCTTTGTGCAATAGACTGTGTATGTAATACTTTGTGTGTAATTGAGGAGTTGGATCTGTGCCTTGACCTGATTTTGGGAAGATAGATCTGGTGCTTAGTGCGTAGATCACCTATCCAGTGATAAGATTGGCTCTGTGGCTTAGTGCACATGAGCAGATGAATGTAAGATATTGAAGTAGAATAATAGAATAGGAAGCAGTTGGACATAGCCCCACACTAGGGTGAACCACGTATACCATGTGTTGATGGATTTCTTTGTGTTTTGATATTTATGTTGTAGATCTGTTTAGTGCATTGATTATTATGAATAATAGATAGATCTATGAATGCTTGGTGCTTTGTATATGTTGAATGTGTTAGATATGATTAATGATGCTAAGTGTGATATGTATTTTGTCATTGTTACTTTGTTGATATGTAATTAGGGTTTGATCTGTGATGTGAATAAAGCTAATGAATTAATGTGCATTGTTCCTAAGTAATTTGAAAATTTCTATAATCACATATCTATGTCCCAGCTTGGTTATAGACACTTGAGTCCTGTAACCCCCCTACCTCTACCTCGGGTGAGACTTCACCTGCTTCGCAGGTGTTTTTGAAAGGGCCGGTAGTTAGGGTTTTGTTGGTGTGTTGTTGAAGCGTTGAACCCTGGGTCTGCCCCTGTGCCAACAAATGGTTCTGTTTCCAGGACCTGAAACTATGATTGTTGGGAACTGATAGAAAAGAGAAGCTTTGTGGATAGATCTGTTGTTGTAGTGTACAATATTCTACTTGAATTGCAAATATTTGTGTTAATAAAGAAACCCAATCTAAAGAAAAAGAGGTAATATCTCAAAAGAGGTAAAGATTTATGCTTAGATAGAATAAGACAAGTGGAATTTTTTTTTTCAGAAGCATGAATCTAGGTATGTTTGATAAATTTTGTCCTAGCCTGAAAGCTAGGGTATAGTTAGAAGAAAGAGTTGATCTGAATAAATTTGATAGAACTAGAGAAAGATGTTTTATTCCTATGCATATAAAGAATTTTTGGACTAATAAGTGGATGCAGGAACCAAAAAAGAATTCTTGCAGATTGCAGGTCCAACACTGTGATCCTAGTGTATAGTACAAGAGAAGTTGGGGAACTTATAAGAGAAAGAGAGGATTGACATAATGTTATAACTGTAAAAGACCAACACATCTTGCTAAGGAATTCCCTAGTATAGGTCCTATTTATCTATGTTGTTAAGTTGATGGTCATGAAGTTGAAGACTATCCAAAGATGATTTCTAAAGTTGAACAAATGAATATGAGTCAAGAGAATAAGAGCATACTGGAGAATCATAAAGAGAAAGAATAAAAGAAATATCAGACTATGTTAGTAGAGTTAAAATAAGCAATGAATAATCACAAAGATATCAGTTTACCAGATATCTTGAAAGAAAAACAACACATAGATACAAAAATAGGAGACTTCAACATAGACTGTGTCCTGGATGAGGAAACACAAGTGAATATTATGACAGAAAGAACTTGGGAAATTTTGGGAAAGCCTATTGTGGTACCTTCACTGGGAAGGATAGGCTTGTTTAAAGGAAAGATGATAACCCTATGTGGAAGAGTTACTAATGTATCTGTTATCATCGATGGAACATAGACATAAGAAGAATTTGAAGTTATTAGGTTTATTGAGAACAACGCCCCTTTTCCTCTTTTTTTAGGAAAGACTTGGATCAAGGAGGATCAGATCAGAAGGAAGGCAGAGGAAGAAGCTACAAAAAAGAGAAAGAAAGAACTAAGAGATTCCATATCTAGAAGAATAGATCGACTGATGGAAGTACGAGAAGTTGAGTCGAAGCAACAGAACGCAAGAGAATTAGATATTGAGATTGAAAGAATGGAAGAATTTTTGCAGGACCTACCCATGCAAGAAGAAAGTATATCCACCTAGGAAGTGGTAAGGGGAGGGATATTACCTTTGAAACCTTTGAGAACACATCAGTAGCACGAAGCTACCACGCTAGGAGAAGATAAGAATAAGAATAGAAATAGGAATCTAGATACTCAAATCATATGAGAGAAGGAAAGGAAGCTAGTGAAGAAGAAAGACAAGTTAGGAAAGATACAAGAAGTTCCAGAGAAGACTTCGCAGGAGGCAGGCTTGCAGGCTCTAAACTTCGCTAGAAAAATAGAACCACGTAGAACGAGAATTTTCCCTGGCAAAGATATATGACCGTTGGAGGCACCTTGAATGTTAGAAAAATGCTTCAAATGGCTAAGAAACACATTTATGGGTGAATAGACTGCGTTTGGGACAATGAGACTGTGCCACAATAGAATGATACGTATTTATTGAGGCATTCATGTCCATTGGAGGAATCTATTACGATGCTTGCTTATTTAACCCATTAGATGCTGCACTAGGACCATTTTTTTATACCCATGATTATCTGAGACAGAAAACAAAGTGATTGTGTATGTCAAACTATGCTATTATAACTTTCCATTTTTTGTTTAATCTGCTATCCATTCACCTACCCCAACTTATTTGTTAACAATGAGAATGTCAACCGAGCACACCGAGCTAGAGAAATCCATTGAAGAATTTTTGAAGAAGTTTATGGATGATAAAGCTATGTCTGAGGGAGTACAAGCATCGTCGACCAGGGGACTGCAGGCTTCCCCTTCAATTGGACGTCACTCAAAACTTTCCAACCCTGCTATCGAGAAGCGAAGTAAGCATCGCGATGATCTGGCTAACGCGAAGTACATCACATCGATCTTACCTAATTATATCTTGCCTTTGGTTGGTGTGGTTAACTGCAATAGAATTCCATGGGACATCGAGTATAAATTGATCATCTCATACATCTCGAAGGGGATACACATAGAAGGAAGCCAGTTGGGATAGATCCTAGCATTGAAGAACAACAATTTCAATATCGGTGAAAGAAAGAACTACACGATGCTTGGGCCTCACATATATTTGATGAAGATGATTGGAAAGAAGCCTCACATAATCTCCTAGCCATGGATTAAGAATCTCACATAGTCCAAGATACTGAACGTGATGAAGATCCCTCACTTTGGTTGACATCAGGAGGTTAATGCTTGCGTTAAAATCCTCTTTTTGTGCTATCATGGAGGATATATGTGGATTGACAGGCACATTACTGTGGATATATCATTGATCCACCTGATCACAGGACTGAGCACGCTGGGACCCGATCCTCAACAGTTCTAACTAGGGAAGACTTCAGATCACTCCCTGGCATAGCGCATAAATGAGGCATATAGTGAAGTTGAGAAGGGAAAGTAAGGCTACAAGGTAGCCTCTATCCAGGATGGCATAGTGTGCCTTGATTTCCAACTTATAGCTAGTAATCTTGTCAAAACGAAATGCCCCATGCAGGTCACCGGGTTCATGGTGGACCTCACAGGGAAGTATGTGGAGGGGATGCAAATGAACTGGGCGAGTTACCTCATCTACAATCTCGAGAAAGACTGTCGCGAAGCGTAGGATGAAGGATACGAGTTCCATTTCAGCTGGTTTTTTGTGTTGATCACATTTTTCACATGGAAAATGTCGGAAGGAGATGCCTTCCCTGAGATAGAACATTTGGAGCCATTGGTTGTAAAGTTCTCCACTCTATGGTACAAAAACGAGATGTCAAAGTAGTGGTAGTCGAACGCAACATTCCACTCCTACTATCAGCAGCTGAAGGTTTCCATAGAATCGTTCCCTTGCATGAATCCATGAACATTGCACCAGTACAAACCATTATCTAAGTTGCACGTAGATCAACATTTCATTTATATCACTGTGCGCAGGGATGATAGAAAGGAGCAATTATAGTCTTACTATAATCTAACCGAAAAAGATATGGAGGAGATCACCAAGGAGTGGTCGATAGAGTTCCTTGTACCAGTTGGTGATGCATAACTCTTTGACCTTGACATAATTAGAATCCCCTTTCTCACTCGGGCCGAGCACGTCAGATAGACCAGTGTGAAGAAGAAGAAGAAAAATGAGGAATTCCAAGACATAGAGACTGATGAGGAGGAAAGTGCCTCGAAATAAAGTAGACCTGGATCACCTATAAGAGGAGGAGGAGATGAAGTAAATCAAGAAGTAGGAGGGGAAGAAGGATAAAAACAAGGAGAAGGTGAAGCTACACCACTGAAGGACCTGCCTACCGAGATAGAAACATCGAAGAAGAGGAAGGGTTCTCTGCAAAAACCCTCGGCAAGAAAGAAGATCGGTGCAAGAAAGCCTCAGCTAGAGGCCACGCTCATAGAGGATGACATTAGTCTATTCCGTGGAGCAATGGAGGATGCGTCCGAGGACCTATTATAGAGATATGGTGCGAAGCAATAATAGTTGTATGCAAGAGTTGAGAAGGAGCCGAAGGAGATACAATGAGATATTCAAGTTATTCATATAGTACGTACTACTCCCTCCTCGTTGAAGACTATAGATTTGGGGGATGAACCAGCCCAACTTTGAAAACTTGCAGATGCAATAGAGGCTCAACTTCAGCTAGTCCAAGAAGAAAAGGAAAAGGCCACAAAAGCCATGAATAAAGAAAAAGAGGAGATCTTGGACCAACTGCGAGTTGTGAGGTACTGTGTAACGGTGTATGAAAATGAGAGAAATGAGTTTTGGGTGATGGTCGAGGAAGACAAGGTGAATATACAGAGGGAAAAGGACCAGTTGCTCACTGAGAAGATTGTGGTCAAGGAAGTTGTGAGAAAAGCACTTCGCTCTATGATAGGCTTGACACAGGAGGAACATGAGGTAGTTGAGGTCCAAGTGACGAATCTCACTGAGGCCATTCAGCAGCTTCAAGAAAGGGCAACAGAGTTGGAACTTCAAGAAGTACCAAGCACTCCACAGGAAGTGCGCATCATAGGGAGGAAGCCTCTAAGAGAGCAGTGGAAATAATAAGAGTCCTCACCTCAAAATGCAAGCAACTAAGAAACAGAAATGCGCAGACCTACGAATACCTCATGGAATACCAAGGGCTTAGGAAGTTGGAAGCGTAGCTATAGGAGGCACAACAGCAGGCACTGACAGTTCAAGCACAGATGAAGTTTCTCACTACAGTCGAGAAAATGAAGAGATCACAAGAACAGTGTGCGGCCCAACAATATATTACTACCATCCAGGGAAGACTAATGGAAGTTACATAGAGGCTACAACTGGTGTAGGATGAAGCCTGCACAGTGTTTGAAGAGATCAAAGGACAAGGCTTGCAACTATACCAAGTGGTTGTGATAGTGGAAAAGCACTTGGAAGGTCTTGTTACCGAGAAAGTACTCCATGAGATCGCTGAGTAGGAGGCTTGGGTGAAGCAACAAGTTGAGGCAGCTCGAGATAAGCTCGATGCCTTCGAAGCAGTGTTTCCCAGATCTAAGTGACTCGGGATGAGTCACAAGTGAGTGTTGGAGGCCTGTTGGCCCTCAACCAAGTTTTGAGGAAACATTGGTTGGGTTTTAACACTTTTGGACTTCGACAGGATGGTCAAATATGGAGCGCCCTTGCAGAGTGGAGATCACAGGATCTCACTTGTTTTGTGGACCCAACAAGGGGTTCATTATGGTTTTTGTATTAGGGTTTTGGGAAGTCATCCCATGGGTTTACCCATGATTAGGCATTTTTGTAAGGGATGTAAAAGTATATATAAGAAGGAATGTAATGTATAAAGTGTGGAAGCTTAGTGCTAGAAAGAAATGTAAGTAGCTAAGTGCAAGAGGCACGTAGTTCTGAGTTGTTTTGTGCAACAGACTATGTATGTAAGACTTTGTGTGTAATACAGGAGTTGGCTCTATGCCTTGACCTGATTTTGGGAAGGTGGATCTAGAACTTAGTGTACAGGTCACCTCTCTGGTGTGAAGCTTGGATCTGTGGCTTAGTGCACATAAGAAAATGAATGTAAGAGATTGAAGCAGAATAATATAAGAAGAAGCAATTGGTGGATGTATCCCCACACTAGGGTGAACCACGTATATCATGTGTTGATGGTTTTCTTTCTGATGTGATATTTATGTTGTAGATCTATTTAGTTCATTGATTATTATGAATGATAAATAGATCTATGAATGCTTAGTGCTTTGTATATGTTGAATGTGTTAGATTTGATTTATGATGCTAAGTGTGATGTGTGTTTTGTCATTGTTACTGCATCGATCTGTACTTAGGGTTTGATCTGCGGTGTGAATAAATATGATGAATTAATGTGTGTTGTTCCTAAGTATTTTGAAAAGTGTTATAGTCACATATTTGTGTCCCAGCTTGGTTACAGACGCTTGAGTTTTGTAACCCGCCCTGCCTCTACCTCAGGTGAGACTTCGCTTGCTTCATAGGTGTTGCCGAAAGGGCCGGTAGTTAGAGTTTTGTTGGTGTGATGTTGAAGCATTGAAACCTGGGTCTTCCCCTGTGCCAACACTAAGGCTGATAAGTAGAGGATGTAATCGCGATCATAGTCCGGGGGACTAATCAAAGGGGAGTTGGATAGGGAAGCTTTTAAATAATCAAAAGTTGTTTGAGCATGTTCATCCCATCGAAATGGGATATCATGTTGCAGTAGGTGAAGGAAACCATGCGCGCGAGTGGAGTAGTCTAGGAAAAAGCGGCGTAAAAAGTTGGCTTTGCCTTGTAGGCTTTACAGTTGGCATAAATTCCTAGGTGGTGGAATTTATGTGATAGCTTGGACCTTGAGGGGGTCCATCGTGATGTCGTATTGAGATACAATGAACCTAAGAAGGCACTCGGTTGTGATACAAAAGACACACTTGAGGGGGTTCAAGCAAATATTGTACTGGCAACATCATTGGAAAATGATGCATAAGTCATCTAAATGTTGAGTTCACTTTTTGGAGCGAGCAGTGAGGTCATCCAAATAAGCAAGGAAGATGCAAGCAAGATCATGGAAAATGTAGGTCATGGCCCATTGAAATGTAGAAACTACATTCTTGAGTCCAAAAGGCATGACATGATAAGAAAAGGTACCCCAAGGGGTAGTAAAAGAGGTTTTATATTGATCTGTTGGATGGATTTGAATTTGATTGTATTCAGAGAACCTATACATGAAGGAAAGGGGTTTGGAAGTTGTCTTTTGGAAAAGCATGGTTGAGAACACGAAAGTATGTGAAAACGTGAATAGTGTCTTTTTTTGTTTACAAGGACGGGGTTGGAGATCCACAAAGTGTATGCAATGGGGTAAATGAATCTGGTAGCATGTAACTTGTCAATTTTAGCTTTGATAGCCACAGCTTTGGATGGGTGGAGAGGTCGTTTCTTTTGGTGAACTGGGGTGACATCTGGCCATTTTTCGATGCGATGTTTGACTATATATGGATCAAGGATGGGAATCTCCGTATATGTCTAGGAAAAAATGTCTCGGTATTCCTGAAAGAGAGATTTGTAAGAAATGATTTCTTCAGGGGAGCATGCAGTGCCAATGGTGATTTCTTCTACGATTCCTAGTTTAATGGAAATGTCAATCTTGACAGTGGGGGACATGTTGTCCATGTTGCATTATTCAAAATCATCGGGGGTAGGGATAGAGTTGTTGAACCGGTCAATATGCCCTGGAGGAATACAATACTTGGTTTCAATTGTGCATATGGAAGCTTGGGTAGGAGGGTGAAAGGTCGTCTATGAAGTAAAAAGTTATCAATGATGGAGCACATTCCATGGGAAATTGGGGGTGGTTAATTCCTCCACGATATCTTTGTCGCAGTGGAAAATGCAATACGATAGGGGATCATGTGCGATGGTAGTAGGAACCATAGATACGTGAGTGTTGCTATCCTCTAGGGATGGGGGCGTAGAGGGGATATGGTGCACAGGGTGTGAAGGTTCACTTCACATGAACTGAATGTCATGATACTATGGCGGGATCCTCATTCGTGTTGAGAGTAGCGTGAGCAGTAGTAGGAAGAACCTGAGGGGGCCCAAATAGGGAGGTTTGGAGTACTGCGACTAATGTTTGGTGGAATTGAGGTAGAGTTAGGCAATGATAAGTGTAATAGACATATTCTGAACAAATGCAACAAGAAAATTTGGTTCACAACCCTTTTTTTCTTGTAGTGGAGAATTTCGTAGTAGCAGTGGATGTACTGGGTGGAGTGGTAAGGAATGTGATTTCTCTAGGGAGTTGGATCCAATTGCGTAACTCAAGAAGAGTAGGACATCGATTAGTGGGGTTCCCTTCTCATTCACATGGTGTGCAAGGAGGTTGAGCTCGGGGAGGAAGTGGAGTTATGGGCTCTTTCTTCTTTCGTTTTCCCCCAGCAGTGGTAGTGGTGCCAATATTTGGGGGTGATGGTGGTGTGGCAGGAGCCTGTACTAGGATGAATATACCATATAGGGATGGGAAGAACCATGCTGGGAAGTGTGAGAGTGGAAGCTACCTGGAATGCTTGGACTCCAGGTGGGGGGTAGAATAAGGGGATTTGAGTAATGGTTTGAGGGTCTATCTCCCAAAATGGGATTTTCCGCTGAAGGTGGGGGGCGGAATCCTGGATAAGTGGTTTGGTGATAGCTTTAAGGAATTCCTGAGGTAGTAGTTCTTCAACTAATGGAACTTTGATGTGGGGAGGGGCCTCTGTGATAGGATTAGTGTCTATGATATTGGTAATGTTAGAAGAAACCACACACACTTGTGCTGAAGGATGTAGGAGAGGTGGTACTCCATGATAATTCCCTAACAAGTGTGGGTCCTTGAAGATACCTGGACCCATGTCAATGATTGAAAATGTGTCTGAGCTATTTCAGACAAGGGGGAGGATGTTATCAATGTTGGTGGAATTATTAGGCTCATAATGTGTGATTTGGTTTATGGTGATGATTTTCCCATTATGGAGGAACATAATTGTATGAAACACAGAAGAGGCTACGACCTTCATAGCATACATGTAGCTACACCCAAACAATATGCTATAATAAAGTGGGGAATCGATAACCTCAATTTCAATCAAATTGGTTTTTCCCATAAATTCAATGGGGGCATTTTGGAATAGCCCTTCTGGAGATGATGGTCATCCATCGTAAGCTCTAAGGGTGATGGCAGATGGTACTAGCTAGGGTGAGACAAGTTTTTTCCATACGATTTTGGACATGATGCATGTGGATGCACCTTCATCGATGATACACTAATGAAACATGAGGTTTCAGATCTTAACCAGTATCTGAAAAGATACCATGGTAGGGAGGCATGGTTCCCCATTATCTATATCAAAGGTGATGAGTCAAGTATCATATCGGTCGACTGCCCCCAAGTCAGAAAGCAATGATTTTCACCGTGAGGGACAATTTTGGAGGACCTCCAACACAGACATGGCTACATGGGATTGAGCTAAATCGTCGACTAAACTATAATTATGGGCTTCCCTAGCATGAGGGTTGTGTATATTCCACAGTAGAGGTACGCGGGGTATACAAGGATTAGGGTCAGTGTTAGGGCATTGTTGGCCCTTGGTTATGGAAGGAAATGGAGAACAAGGAAGAAAAGGTAAAAAGAGAACTTCGCGGGAGACACAGTGACTATCATTGGGTCGAAGTGAGAAAAAGAGAAGAAAAGATGGAGCGACATGTGGAAAATCAAGTCATTGGATGAGGAGATCGAGGATGAAAAATCAATAAGGAAGATGGACCGAGGACGACTCTGGAAGTGGAAAAATCCACCATTGGATTCTTTGGAGCACCATATGAGAAGGAAGGAAAGACAGGCTGGCGAAGTTTGGAAAAGGTGGATCAAGTTGACCTAGGGTTTTAGACACCTAGGGTTTTGGTAATTAGGGTTTTTAACACCTAGGTTTTAGCCTAAGGCTATCAGAGAGGTATTGTAAATGTATAAATAAAGGTCAAGAGGACCTGGGTCGGGGGATGATGATATTGTTATTGATTTATCTCTATTTTTGTAGTGAGAGATCATTGTATTGTAAGAGAGAAGTGTTGAGGGTGAGAACCTTCTGATATTGTAAGATCAGATCATGCAACTGGGTGTGCAGGAAGGGGTGAGAGAAAGAGAGAAGAAGAGAGAGGATATGTTGGCCATGAGAACAGATCAGAACTATAAGCTTTATCTTAATATATCATAAGCACAGTTCTGTGGACATAGCCCTAGAGAGAGGGTGAACCACGTATATTTTGTGTTGTGTGAGTGATTTATGCTTTAATCTCTGTCATTATTATATTGTTCTTTGCATTACTATGTTAGATTAAGATCTATAGTTGTGCAGAGTAGATCTCATTGATAAGTGATACATGAATACTGATTATTGTTATACAAGATCCCCTTGATATTCCCCTTGTTGTAGACATATGTTTCCTACAACCCCCTCATAGCTACTTCGGGTGAGACTTCATCTACTTCGCAGGTGTTGCTGAAAGGGCCAGTAGCTAGGGCTTGTTGGTGCGCTCTTGGAGTGAACCCTAGGTCTGCCCATGTGCCAACAAATGGTTTTGTTGCCGCGATGGGAATACTTTTAAGGGAATTTCAAGGTGGTTCCCATCGAAGACAAAGATTTAGAAGTGGATAGAGGATCAAGAGAAGAACTTTGTTGAATCCCAGAACAAGAACCCTAAACTAAGTACTGAAGATTGGATACAAAGATACATCTTCACCAACACTCACGAGATCTTCTTTGGAGGAATCCATCAGGAGCTACATGAGTGGTTGGCTAGGTTAGTTGACACACAGTTTGAGATTAGATCCAGACCCCCTGTGTTTTGGACACCAACGTTGATCCAGAAGGTCAAGAGAATTGACAACATTGTATCCAGAGCAGTAGATCATTGGTTTGATACTACCATTGGAGGGTATATCATCAAGTTTTTCATTGACAGAACATAATCGTATAGCCAAGCTGAGAGATACTTTTTCAAAGGACCCAAAGAAAAAAATTTACACTTTCTGAAGCTAAGAATCAAGATTCTCTTGCATGAAAACCACATCTTGAAGATATAGTAGATTGGTCAGACCTAAAAAGGCTAATGTTCAAAGTCTCGGAAAGCAACAATGACATAGAAGCAGGACATACACACAATGGAAAAGTATTTCGAGGGGTTCACCTTGAGAACTTGTTTAAGAAAAACTATAGAGAAGAGGGTTTCTACAATGGAGAAGAGGTAGATCTAACCTACGAAGAGCATCCAGAGCCCACTAGAACAGAAGAAGGGGAAGCTAAAGAAATACGCCAAAGAAAGCCAGAAAACTCAGGAACTATGCAGATTATTGAAGTAAGTAGCGTTAATCCTCCTGTTGTCCCAACAGTACTTAGCAATCAGAGTAGTCAAAACCACTAGAATCTTCATAATACTATTACTAGTAGCTCAATATATACTCAGACAAGAAGCCTAGTCAGCTCTATGGAAGATGAAATGAGACTCCCTATCTTTAGAGGAGATGGATTTGAAGATTCAGATCAGAATTGGTTTCTGTGTGAAGCCATATGGAATATTAAAAGTATCATCGATGAAGCTATCAAGAGAACCTAGTTCAACACTACGCTAAGGGACCGCGCACTGAGTTGGTACATGAAACTTGTCCAAGGACTAGCACAGCCTGAGCCCCTGAATGAGATCAAGAATGCATTGATTGCAGAGTTTAAGAAACCTAAGTTAGAGTCACAATGTATTACGTAACTAAAATACATTAAACAAAGGGTAGCAGAACCTATTTGGGAGTTCAACTAGAGATTTAAGACCCTGACAGGCCGATTAACTTTTTAGATCCCTGATGAATAGAAAAAAGAATGGTTCATCATTGCATTGTTACCACACATAAGAGTCCCTATGATGCAGTAGAAGATTTCATCATAGGCATAAGTTTTGGAGATCACCATGAATCTTGAATCAACACCGATGGGCGAATCTAGCACAGGCATTAGCTAGATCATGAGCCAGCTAACTAGTTTGTCTTTACAGGTCAAGGATATGAAGAAAGATAAGGGAAAATACAAAAGGGAATATATCTGGTGTGTAAGATGCAGATCTAAATGCCATGATAAGGAACATTTTCCCTTGTTTCATGAGTACTTGGCTTCAGGGGCACTGAGCCCCTTGAAGCAAGTTAACCTACCCTGGTGCGATGTATGCAGAAATAGGCATCGCCCAGGTGAGTGCTACTACATGCAGACGTATGTTCAGACACCCACAAAATTGTATTGTACATTCTGTAAATCAATGGGGCACAATGATTGACATTGTAGAGCTTATGATCTCATGCATGAAAGGTTGAGAGACATATACAATATTCAAGGTGAAGTACAACAAGAAGGAAACACTTCACAGTACAACTCTCCAGGGAGAGGAAACTTCAATCCTCGCAGTGGATACATAGGAGGAGGAGGAGGAGGAGGAGGTATGGACCAAGGCTAAAGACAAATAATCTGATACAACTGCGTGCATCCAGGACATTTAGCAAGGGATTGTAAAAATCCTTGCACAACCTGTAGCCACTGTAACTCCTCTGAGCATGTCATAGAGGAATGCCCTGTGCTACTGGCTAAACTTCAGGAAAGACAAGGAACTCAACAAAACCCACAAGTACAATTAATATATGATGAACCTAGCGAAGAAGACCCTAGAGTCATTGTTATCACTTGAGGAGGTGCTACTATAGGAGAAGACAGAGTAGCCCAAGGAAAGACTAAAAATGACCACAAAGTCAGAAAAGATACAGAAAATACCCCAATTTTTGATGACAAGAAAGAAAGATAGATATTTGAGGAGGCAAGAAAAGATTTCAAAAGAGGTCAAGGATCCTCATCAGAAAGAAAACTAGGAATCAAAGAATATGGCATGCCTCAGGCATTTGATCCATTTTCATCGCCAACAGAAGGGAAAGAGGTAAGAAAACTCATGGAATTTTTTTGCACTTGTGTTAAGTTGATTCAAGATAAAGGCGTTGTACAAGAATTACAATATTTAATCAAGCAGTATGAGCTAGGAAAGATAGACCCATTACTGAATAGAGCAGTGAACCAAATTGGAAAAAGGAGAAGGACAAATAAAGAATTACACTTGAATGCTCAGATAGGAGAGTATGAGATAGACTATGTGGTCCTCGACTTAGGGTTGGAGGTCAATGTCATGACGAAGTAGACTTTGGCACTGATGGGAAAACCCAAGCTGATATATTCCCCTATAAAGCTTCGCATGGCTAATCAACAACCTGTCAGCCCATTTAGCCGATTAGAGCATGTCCCAGTGGACATCAATGGAGTAAGAACCTTTGCATATTTTGAGGTAATTGAAATTGTTGATGATAGTTTCCCTTACCCTGCATTGCTAGGAATTGATTGGGCCTTCGACAATTCTACTATTGTTGATATAAAGAAAATACGCATGACATTTGAGAAATATGGCCTCAGGGTCATTGCACCTTTAGATCTAGATGAGGGTCCACGATACATAGAGAATATCAAATAAGAAGACCACATAATTGAACTAGAAAACATCTACAAATTAACAGCCAGATAGCAAGATTATATCAACCCTACAACTAACAGGGATCTGAGCTAGAGAAGTGACAAAACATTTTCATCCGACTTAGAAGAAGCGCTGGAGAACTGGTAGAACCATATGTATGAAGTATCTACAAGAATATGTTCTAGGCTAACTAGAGAAGTTCATTGGATCAACACAACAGTGAGTAAGCTACCCACATTTGATGGGATGAACCCTTTAGATAACTTATTATTAAAATTTGAGACAAGTATACCAACACAACAGAGGCTATTGGCAATGGATGAGGACATGAAAGCCACACTAGCAAAATGGTGGGGAACACACAAGGGAAACATCATAGACTAGACACAATGTCAAACTCTGATGACAGCACGATTTTCAGCACAAGTAGGAAGCTACGAAGTAAGATACATGGGTTGAAGCTGCCCCAAGGACCACGTACGCATATGTGAAGAGGCCTGGAGTAACATTCCTAGAGAACAATGGGCACAAAAATTTGTCAATACACTGGATACCACCCTGATTAACTGGTACCTTCAAGCAGAGCTGTGCCTCGTCACTTCAGAATGGGAAGGTATGACTCAAAATTTTATAACCACCTTTTTGTTTGAAAATGAATTTCCTTTGGTAGATCAAGCACTAAATATTGTGAGACAAAAAGTATTTAAGGAGGCATCTGACATCCCTTTGGAGCAAGAATACGGTGAATGGATTGCACCCCTCCAGAAACTATAGATCTACTACAACATTAATGCCGATGAAGATGATGATCGAAGGAAGGTGAATATCGTAGAAATAGAAGGCCAGAGAGATGTGGAAGGACCAGGAGTTGAACTGCCATTCATTGGACAACCGATAAAGATAAAGAAGTTCAATATTGGGACAGAGGAGACACCAAAGCTTGCCAATGTCGTAGATTACT
>ML813386.1:11919-35202 GCA_009831015.1 Picea engelmannii | reverse complement strand
TGGGAGGCCAAGAAATATATTCTTTTACAGATGGATTTTTAGGATACCATCAGATCCGCATCGCCAAGGAGGACTTCCATAAGACTACATTTTCCATAGAGTGGGGATCCTACCAATATACAATAATTCCATTTGGATTGAAGAATTCCCCAGCCATGTTTTCCAGGGTGGTGGTTGAAGCGTTCAAAGACTTTTTGCATAAGTTTTTAGAAGCATACTTTGATGATTGGATTGTTTTTAGTTTGTTGAAAAATCATATTGAATGTCTAAGGATAATGTTGGATAAATGCAGACAGTGTCAAATTGATTTGAATTTGAAGAAATGCATCTTCTTCTCACCATTTGGTTTATTATTAGGTCATATTGTATGCAAGCAAGGATTGTTGGTGGATCCATCCAAGAGTAAAATTATAGTTGATTTTCCACCACCTACTTCAGTCAAACAATTGTGCACTGTGCTAGGACATACTGACTATTACAGGAAATTTATCAAAGGATATGCTCAGATTACTACACCAATGGAGAATTTATTAAAAAAAGACTGTCAGTTCGGTTGGACAAAAGAATGCCAGCAGAGCTTCAACACACTGAAACAAAAGATGGTAACTGCGCCTATTCTAGTATTTCCATAATGGAGCAAGGAATTTCATGTGCATGTTGATGTGTCTTCCATTGCATTAGGATCAGTACTAGCACAACTTGGATAAGGGGAAATTGATCATCCATTAGAATTTGCCAGCAGGAAGCTGTCCACAACCGAACTTAATTACACCACTACTGAGAGAGAGGGACTAGCCCTGGTGTATGCATTGCAAAGATTCCACCACTACTTGTTGGGAGGACACTTTAAAATGTTTACTGTTCACTCTGCGCTGAAGTAAATAGTCAACAAGCTAGTGTTGGGGGGGGGAATCTATAGATGGCTTCTGTTGTTTCAAGAGTATGATTTTGAGATCATAGTTAAGCCAGGAAAAATGAACAAGGGCCTATACCACTTGTTGAGTTTGGAACATTGAAAAGAAACTACTAGTCTAGAGGATACATTACCGGATGCACAACTACTCACCATTAGAAATATTGATGACTACTTCGCAGACATATTCCAGTTCCTGTCAATAGGAATGGCTCTGAGTGAGTATACAATATCCTAGAAAAAACAACTAGTGGTGCGTGCTACAGATTTTTCATTGATAGCTGGTCAGCTATACAAAATGGGACCTGATGAGATACAAAGAAGATGCATTATGGAAACAGAGTGTCCGATGATCCTTGTAGAATCTCATGAAGGCATCATAGGGGGACATTACAAGGGAAAGAAACTCAGCAAGCTAGCCTTTGGTGGCCTACGTTACACAGAGATGCTAAAGAATATACCATATCATGCGATGTATGCTAGCGAGTTGGAAAACCATCCCGAAGAGATGAGATGCCATTAGCACCGCAGATGACCCTGCAGGCATTTGAAAAATGGGCCATTGACTTCATGGGACCTATAAACCCACCAGGAAAGCATACAGGAGCAAGGTATATTATCACTATGACATAATACCTTACTATATGGGTTGAAGAAAGAGTAGTCAAGGAATGTAGTGCAACTATAGCTATGCATTTTATATTTCATGACATAATAACTAGGTTTGGATATCCTAAGGTCCTTATGAGTGATGAAGGTACACATTTCATCAATAAGACAGTTGAATCCCTGACTGAAGAATTTGTAGTCCACCATCAGAAGAGTACACCTTACCATCCACAAGCACACAGAATGGTTGAAGCATTCAACAAGATCTTGGAGAAAACATTGACAAAGATTTGCAGTGTGAACAGGGATGACTGGGATTTAAGAGTACCAACAGTAGCATGGTCTTATAGAACCACTTGCAATAAATTACCAATGCAAACTGCTTTCAATTTGGTTTATGGTCTTGAAGTTGTTGTCCCGACGGAGTACTTGGTACTGAGCTTAAGAATTGTTTCATTTACAGAAATGGATGATACAGGCATTGTTCATGAGAGGATAGGATAGTTAGTCGAGCTAGAATAAGACAGATTCATTGCAGGCTTCCATCAACAAGTTCAGAAGGAACGAGAAAAGGCCTACCACGACAGGCACATCAAGAAGAAGATAATCAGGCAAGGTGATTTAGTACTGGTATATGACAGTAAGTTCGTCAAACACCTTGGGAAGTTTAGAATGCATTGGCTTGGACCGTATGAGATCACCTATATCACAGAAAGAGGAGCTGCACAACTGAAGACATTGAATGGAGAATGGAAAGAAGGATTGGTGAATGGGAGTCAGCTGAAGTTGTACTATGACAACCAACTACCTCACAATTCCAAGTAAATGCATGAGGAAAAGGGTTTAGGTACCAGGTGCAGTTGAAACTGGGTACCAAACACAGAAAATATAGTCTACACAAGGATGGGAAGGAGGCATAAAGAAGAAAGCAAGGGCTGCACTGTGCAGTCCAAAGTCGAAGTAAAATGAAAGGATCATATCTGAAGTGCCTCAAGATGAGTCACAGGTGAGTGTTGCGGACCTGTTGGCCCTTGGTTATGGAAGGAAATGGAGAACAAGGAAGAAAAGGTAAAAAGTGAACTTTGTGGGAGACACAATGACTGTCACTAGGTCGAAGTGAGAAAAAGAGCAGAAAAGATGGAGTGAAGTGTGGAAAATAAATTCGTTGGATGAGGATATCGAGGATGACATATCAACAAGGAATATGGACCGAGGATGACTCAGGAAGTGGAAAAATCCACCATTGGATTCTTTGGAGCACCGCACAAGAAGGAAGGAAAGACAGGCTGGCAAAGTCCGGAAAAAGTGGATCAAGTTGACCTAGGGTTTTAGACACCTGGGGTTTTGGTAATTAGGGTTTTTAACACCTAGGTTTCAGCCTAAGGCTATCAGAGAGGTATTTTAAATGTATAAATAAAGGTCAAGAGGACCTGGGTCGAGGGATGATAATATTCTTATTGATTTAGCTCTATTGTTGTAGTGAGAGATCATTGTATTGTGAGAGAGAAGTGTTGAGGGTGAGAGCCTTCTGATATTGTAATATCTTCAGCTGGGTGTGAAGATCATATCCTGCAGCTGGGTGTGCATGAAGGAGGAGAGAAAGAGAGAAGAAGAGAGAGGATCTATTGGCCATGAGCGTAGATTATAACTATAAGATTTATCTTAATATATCATAAGCACGGTTCTGTGGATGCAGCCCTAGAGAGAGGGTGAACCACATATATTTTATGTTGTGTGAGTGATTGATTCTTTAATCTCTGTCATTATTATACCGTTCTTTCCATTACTATGTTAGATTAAGATCTATAGCTGCGCAGAGTAGATCTCGCTGATAAGTGATATATGAATATTGATTACTGTTATACAAGATCCCCTTGATATTCCCCTGGTTGTAGACATCTCTCTCCTGCAACCCTCTCATATCTTCTTCTGGTGAGACTGCATCTGCTTCGTAGGTGTTGCTGAAAGGGCTAGTAACTAGGGCTTGTTGGTGTGCTCTTGGAGTGAACCCTGGGTCTGCCCCTATACCAATAGGCATGGAATCATTAAAGGTGGTCCGGATGTTTTGAGATTTGCTCCAGATGTGGTGGGGGTAGAGTTGGGAGGGACCCCATACTAGCGATCATAGGTTTGTAGAAGAACATATTCCTCACTGGTAAGGAGGATATTATGGTCATTCAAATTTCCAGATTGAGTGGGGCCTGGGTTTTTATACTGCCTCATTTGGGATGGAGTAGGGTGTACCTCCTGTTGGGTGTTCATCACACCTTGATGTGGAATAGCATTTTTCAACACAGTCAGAGGTGGTGGTTGCAAATACTATGGTGGGGCCTACTATGGGCAAGGTAGTGCTAGAGGGAATTCAGGGTTCATGGATGCTATCATCTGTTTGAAATCAGAAATTTGGGGGAAATGGTGAGTATAATGTACATACTAGCCACAAAGAGTGCAAGGGAAGATAGTCCTGAGGTTGTTGTTCCTCCCTTGGCATGGTTGGTTTTTATTGTTTCCCCCTTGGGGGTTTTGGTTTCCTTGATTCTGGTTTCCCCTAGCGGGAGGGTTTTGTTGGGGATTATTCCCTCCTAGACCTGGGTTGTTATTGTTTCAGTTTTTTCCTTTATTTTTAGCATTATTCGGCAGATGGGATGGATTTTATGTATTCAATTGTTCAAAATTCTAAACCTGTTGAATGGGAGAGGGTTGAACAAAGTTAACGTTGACATGCAGTTTCCTGTGTGGAGGAGAAAATTGCTGAGGGGGACTAGAAAATGGAAAATATGGATTGTTTTAAGAAGAAAATCCATAGGATGTGTAGGAAGTTGAGGTACTTCTCGCACCGTTTGGGTTATATTCAAGGGTTTATGGTTAAATTATACTTGGCCAAGATATTGGATGCATCATAGGTACCGATGGGGGTTCCCCTAATGGCTGAGATGGACCAACAAGATATGAATGTTGGTGAGGTGGAGGAGGGTAATAAGGTGTCCCTCCATACGGTTGCGTATATTTGTTTTCCCCATAAGGAGGTGGTGGGTGGATGTAAGGTTTGTGGTGTTTCATAGAACCAATCAACCCATTTATAGTGTGAGAAGCCCCAGGTTTTTCATGGCCAAATGGTAGGGGTCTAGGTGCATCAGGAAATAGCATGTACAAGTAACCCGATTGAGCATATATGAGGTCAAATTGTTGAGTTTTTCTAATTGCCTCCTCTTCTAACTGAGGAAAAGTGGATGCTACATCCTTGGCAATAACAAAGACAAGTGATTTGAGAAACCAATCAAGACGTTGTTATTTGGTGGTTTTGGCTTTACAAAAACTATGTCATTGATGCCATTCATGGATGTGGTCAGCGATATGGATAGCAATGGTTTTATTGAACTCGGAAAGAAGTTCTAAGCCAGTTTCATGACGAACAGGTAGTTGGAAAAAGGACAAAAATTCCTTGTCCAGTGATTCAAAGGTCGCATGGGACCCCGATTTTTCATCCACATACCATTTGGCTGATGCACCAGTGAGAGTTCATTGGAATAACCTTAGCCATATGGAATAATCCATGATGTTGTTTGAAGAGCACCATAAGTGGAAGGCAAGCATCGATAATGATAGGGATTTTGTAGGTACCCTATGATTCTGACTAGCAAAGTGAATGTGTGCAAATGGTGACAAGAGGAATAAATGAAAAAGTTATTTTATAATTGATCTTCACAACATAGTATAACTCATAATGGCATGTAATCAAATGAACATCATACATACATCATTGTAAATTAAACAAGCATGAGAATAGGTGGAGTTTGTCTGCATGGGGGAACAAAAACAATAAATAAAAGCTTGTGTCCTAAAATACGTATCGTCCTTCCTCTCAAATAACATTAGACCTTCCAAGAGCACTCAACAATGGGGTCTGAAGCCTCTAGAAGAGGAACTAGTGAAGGATGAAATATTCGATTATAATTATGAGAAGAGGGTGCATATCCCGAAAGAGTTGGTGATATTTCCCAATAGACATACAAAATCCGACCAAGTTGTGATTGCATCCCACAATCGCCACTTGTGTATATATCCTAAGTTTGGCCGCTAAGTACCTCGGTCAAAGTGAGACATTTAGATTTTTAGCCTTAGAAATGGGTCGTGGGATGGATTCCCTTCCAAGAGTTGGGTGACTCAAGGAGGGATGCACAAAACAACTGAACCTCGACCTTCAAACCTTCATGAGTATCTCCCTTCCTTATGGTGTAGGAACACTTGACTTGGAGGATTTAAAAGTTCCCTATTTCTCAACTTCTACTGTTTGAAAATGTGAGAACCTAATAATGGGGGGTTATTTGGATGCCTACCCCTAAAATCCTACTTAGAATAAAAAAATATTTTGGCATCCCCTGTGCAGGAAAATTTAGTGCATTGGTTATAAAATTTTAGATGTGGTGGGATGTGAGATTGGAGGTGTGGAACAATCTCGATTGAATTAAAGGGGTGTGGAAATTTTCCACAGAAGTAGTTGGATCTTTTGGAATTCCTTTGGAGAAATCCTACTTCAACCTCCACTATTCTAATGGAAATTATTTCTGAGGAGTGACTTTGTGTGCAAGAGAGTGAAAAAGTGGCAAAGATTTTAATAATTTAGGTGTGATATTGAAACATGTGGACTTCATGTGGTCCTTACAAGTATTTTTACCTAGCTTACTAAGTTTCTTTCGTACAACCTTGTAGAATATTTAAATCCCTAAAGAACTAACAATTTGGACATGTGGGTCCATTACAAGTCCTTTAAACTCCCTAGATGTTGTTTACACTAAGAAATCTTTGAAACTATCCTATATTGCAAGCATGTGGGAATGTATGGGCCCATTACTAAACTTTAAGATGATTTCAAAAACTAAAGAGGAACCCTAGGGGGGCTTTGTCCTCTCCTAAAGATTTTAGTAAGGGATATGAAACTTCCTTTTAACCTCCTTTCTGATTCCCAAGATCACATTAGGGTGTGGGGGAAGAGCATCTCAAGTATCAAAATTGGTTTCTAGTCATAATTTAAGTGATTTATGAATGAAAGAAATAAATTCAACTTATATTTTACAAGCCAAATGAGCCATCCATGTGGAAACAAAAGAAAAAGAGAGAAGAATATTAATTCTTTTTACCCCCTAAGTGCCTATGTTAACTAAACTTTCACATGGGAAAGGATTCTAAGTGTAGTGTAGTTTCCCTACAAAGTTCTGACAAATAAAAATCTAAAGGCTAGGGGCCCTCAAATCATGCAAAAGACCCTTACAATTTTGAAAATATGGACTTATGCATGGGTTACAATTCTAACAGGCGCGTAGGGGCTACACAATGCATAGAATGTGTAGTGTAAAGAGGCCTAATTTGCGCACATTCAGAGAATGTGTGTCTGTGGGAAAAAAATCATGTGCACTTCCTGTCACACGTTGGGGAGAAATTTCCGAGTGAAATACTCCCCCCTTAGCTCAAAATTTTGACTTTGGCAGGTCGCACTAGGCCGGTTTTGGTACCTGCAAGTCAGAACAATCAAAATGAACTGCTCACAAAGATCAAATCGGGAGGAATTTGATACTGATCCCTAGTATGGTCGCCAATTCTGTTGTGTTGGTTTTGTCACTTGGGTGAGAAAAACAACACGTGCATGTCTAGATGATCCTTCTAGACAAGAAAAAAGTTTTGTGAGTGGGTTAAACAAAACAAGAACATGTATAAACAAAGCAGTAAACTAAAACAACTAAGAAATAAAAGTTATAAAGCATGAGAAACTTAGAACCATGAAAATCAAACAATGACCAACATAATGCTACCAATGGATCAATTGATTAGTAGGAAAAACATCGTAGAGAATATTTAGGGACTCATGAGTCCCCTCTTCCTCCTTGGGAGGGCTCTTGAGTTCCCTAAATTGAGAGTACTTCACTCTTTACAATGGAAGAAAATGGAAAATGGTGAATAAAAACAATTCCTATTTCCTCAAGAGGTGAGTGGAATGTGCTATTGCAATGGTGCATGAAGGCTCCAAAGAGAAAAGAGGATTCTCAAGGGAGAATTCTTGCAGCATAAAAATACTATGAAGATCTTGGTTTATTAGTGCACCCATGGATATTATTTATAGCATTCATACATGGAAAATTGTAATTGGTTCATAATGTGAAAAAGGGGCCTTTTAGGGCACCCTCTGGTCCTTGACCATCCCCCCATTCGAATTTCGCTCAGGTATGAGGGTCAAATCCTGTTGGGGGTTGGTCCATAAGTGGTTGAGGGGGAGAAAAGATCCATAAATGTGTCATTCATAGAAGTGCGTGGATTTTCTTGTACACAGTCATTCGCTTGGTGCATTGTGTGCTCTGTGGGCTGTGCTTGCCCATGCACACTGCACACTATTCACATGCTTCCTTTGGTGAATCTGCACATGTCCATTTTTGACCCAATTGTGTCATTGTTTTTCATTTATAATGCATTTTTGGTGTTGTAGGTGGAATAATTGATGTTGGGATGTGTTTTTTGACCATTTTTGTGTATTGTTGTGGATGATTTTTTAGTGATAACATTGATCTTGTCTCTCTTGAGTAAAATCACTCTCACACACCCAAGAAAACCTCAATGGTAGAAGAAAATAAAAACGACAGAGTAGAAGATTCTAGTAATTTGTTTCTTGAGAAAGCTCTCACACGACAGAAGGACAAAATGATGGAGATTTTTTCCTACATCCTTCAATGTCTGCCGATAAAAACCAACATGTCTTCATCAAGCAACCACTTTGGAGGCACCTCTCCTTTCAATGTACAAGTTAATTTTGATATTCTCATATTTGAAGGATAGATAGATGCAAATGCCATAGAAAAATGGTTAAATCTACTAGAAGGTTATTTCTCTATTCATAAATTCTCTGAAAGAGAAAATATCACCTATGCACTCCTTAAGGCTCTCCCCCATGTCAAACATTGGTGGGAAGCTTACTAGAAGAAAATTTCCACAGAGGCATCTAGAATATATGGAGTCGAGCCCACCTGGGATTTTTTTGTGGATGGAGTCAAGGAACAATATTACCATGTTGGCAACTATGAGGACCAGTACATGAGATGGAACACACTGTGGAAAGAGAGGGGCCAAGCAGTGTTGGATTTCACCAATACCTTCCATACCTTGCACACCAAGCTAGGTATCAAAGACTCTTAGTGACATTTGGTTCTGAAATACCGTGGGGCTATACACATATATCCAAACTAAAATGGATTTTCTGGACATCTCATCGTTGGGTGTTTCTTCTCGATATCCTGTTAAAATCAAGTAGAAATTTAAGCATCAAAACAAGTGGGAGTTTGGTTTTGCAAATCCGAAACAACCAAAGTATGATAAAGAAAACCCTACCAAAAAACCTCCCGAAAACTAGTCCAATCCACAAGAAAGGAAGAGTCATGGGAAGATGAAGAAGGGAAATGGAAAGTGGTTTGATTTCCACAAAATCCCCTGGCACAACACTGATGAATGTCACTCAAAAAAATCATTGGTGGATGAGATCAAAGAACATGAGTTGAACCCTAATTCAGAAAATAATGGAAGAAGACAAATCATCGACGTAGACCCCACTGCTACTATTGCAACCACAACAATTCAACTAAAAGAACCAGTAGATCCTGAAGAGGGGGAGAACCTTTTTCATTCATAGATGTGGGTGAAGGGGACACTTATTTGTTTTATTGTTGATATCGGAAGACAAAAGAACCTCATCTCAGTATAGGTCATCAAATAGTTGGGATTGTCAACTACACCACACCCTCAACCATACAACATCAGGTGGCTTCGCCAGAGATGAGATATTCGTGTCAGCCAACAATGTCACCTGTCCTATGGAATCAAGACCTTCAAGGATGAGGTATTATGTGATGTTTCCCTATTGGATGTCTATGATGTTCTTTTGGTACAACCATATATGTGGAAGTGCCATGTTATTTATGAGTCTCGACCTTGTAGTGTCATTGTTACTCTGGGGGGTCATCTCTATAGGATATCAGAGGTAGTTAGGGCTACTGTCCCACCTAAACAGTTCTACAAGGTAGTATCTCATACTACAAAATTCATCTTCTTCACGGTATGTTCATAAGGAGAACATAAGAACACCGCAACCACTACAGCCTCAGTCCAAGCATGTTATGTCCAGTAGAAGCAGGTTGACAAGATTAAACCAAAGAGAAAGGATTCAATTTTTCATACAGTCATCTCATGTAGACAGAATGGTTAAAAAGGTTCAACCCTTCTAGCCACATGTTCATGACATCCTTCAACAAGGTAAGCAACACAACTTCTCCAGCAAGGAAAATAGCTCATTAAGGCTCGGATTCAGAAAAATCTTCCCTCTATCCTCTAGGAACTCAATGCAATGGAAATCATTGCTTCCAAAGGAGGGAGGATAGATCTAGGTGGATATTGGTGGCCACCTACCTATTCCACTAGCCTAAAAAATATTTTTCCACCTTGATAGTTTTTCGACAGTTTTTCGGGTCCCAAACTTCTGGGTCTGTTTTGAGGCCCTAAACGATGTTTTTTGGGGATTTGGGGCCCTAGAAATTATAATGGCATTAGCTTGGTCCAGTTGAAATTATTTCTTCTTAGTTATAACTTTCCAACAGTGTATCAAGCACCCCAAATGGATATTGTATGCAAAGGTTACACCCCCAGGAAGTTGACATATCAACTACCCCCGTCGGGGCCCGCAAACATTTTGACTTTTCATCTCCTAGGGTTAGGGTTTTGGATTTTACTTATGTTAAAAATGCCTTTGGAGCCTCATTTTAGTTATCATCTTCTTGTGAATGTGAGTATCTGTCACTATTGGCACAGGGGCAGACCCAGGGTTCAACATTCAAGAGCGCACCAACAAAGCCCTAACTACCGACCCTTTCAGCAACACCTGCGAAGTAGATGAAGTCTCACCTGAGGTAGAGGAAGGGGTGATTGCAAGAATCAGGTGTCTGCAACCTTAGATGGGGCACATATATAAGATTATATCCTTATAATGCACATAACATCAATTATTCATCAATATTCAACCCATCTTATACTTTGCAAATAGCATAGAGCATCACAACATTCACTTAGATATTAGATATTTCAGCACTTAGTAATAGTAAAATAGGTCAGATCTAGTAGATCAGAACTAAGCATATTCATACACATCAAATATAACATTCATACAAATCTAGGAAGCACAAATCCTAAGTAGATCTATCTAAATATATCAAAGCACTTAGCAATGGAAGACATAAACGCATCAAATCAAAACACAAAGAATAATACATAGATTTATGTGGTTCACCCCCTCACTAGGGCTACATCCACCAACTCTTCTTCTTTATTGGTGTCTTCAATCGGTTACAGCACAAAGCCACTCAAAACCCTTAATTCACATAGGACAGGAGATCTATGTATCTCACTAGATCCTTCTTCCTTGTACTTCAGCACAAAGCCTTCTACAACCTCTTACAATAACTTGCATTTATCTCTGCAAGCCTCTACAACCATGCAGGGAACATTTACAATCCACATTTGATCACACAGATCTAACTATTAGAACTAAGCCATTGACTCTTCTTACATTTCCTAAGTATCTATTTATACATTACAAAAGTGGGCCTAAGCATGGGTAAACCCATGGGCCGACATCCCTTTCCCATTACATTAACCCAAAACCCTAAAAGAGGCCCAAAAGTGGAGCGAGATACCATGATATTTTCTTTACTTGGCGATCCTTCTTCGACTAGTTGTCGAAGTCCTGAAATAGGTCAAAATGACCAAGGTTACCCCAAAACTTGGTCAAGGGACAAAATACCTCCAACACTCACCTGTGACTCGTCCCGAGTCACTCTGGTCTATGGAATTTTACTTTGAAATCCTCAATATTAGCTCAAGCTTCTTCAACCTATTGCTTTGATCTGGCCTCCTACTAGGTGAATGCCAGGATCATTGTGTCATTTACTGGTCCTTCTAGGCATTGTTCTGCTGTGATGATGACTTGCTGAAGCTCTGCTCCCTAGCTTTCGATCTTGAAAAATAAAATGCATTCCTTGTCTTGCACTGGTTGGATTCGTTGATTGATTTCCATCACTTTGTTGAGTTGTTCATTGTTCATGAGATCTTTTCATTCTATCCACTGCATACAAGGCCTTCATTTGTGCCTGTAATGTATCTGCATGTTGTTTTTCTTTCTGGAGCTATGACTCCAATGCCTGTAACTCTAGATTCTCTGTAAGGTTCTCATAAGTCTGGGTGCTCTAGTTACTAAGCTGCTTTCACTCCAAGGAAAGATATTTCAATCATTTGAATGTACTGCGACTAGTTGCTTCTCGTTGGTATCTTATCTCTTGAGGGGTCTCAGGCACAACGTGGAGTTCTAGATCGACAATGCACTACTAAAGCTTCTGTATAACTTCTTCAAGTTGTGCCACCTGCTGTGGAACTCTCTTTTCATCCTGTACTTCAATAACAGTCACAGAGTAGAGTGCTCTATTGACTAGTTCCTTGACTTCAAGCTGCTATACGAGCAACTGTTCCTTTCTTTGTTGTAGCTCTTCTTTCTCTTTGTCCCATTGTACTTGAAGATAAATGTTTTCTCATTCGGAAGCAATGCATTACTCGAAAAATATTCCCTATACTTGTGCCAAAGCCTGGGTGGCTTGTGTTGTGTCTTCTTGAGCTTTTTGAAGGTGAGTGTCGACCATATCAACAATCCAGTGAAGTTGAGCTCGCTCATTTCCTAGTTCTATTGTCCCTGTTGTTAGAGGCACAGTGGGGACTGCGCAGATAGACTAGAGTGCCTGATGCACTCCTTGGAGTTCAATCTCTATACGGTTATACATATGCTCCTGCTTCACCTCCTGCTTCTCTATTATATCCTTTGAAGCATCATTTACCATTGAAACAATGAAATCAAAGTCATCCAATGTGAGGGTAGTTCGCATCTTGGTTATAGGGGTTCTAGGTTTCTTTCGGGAGGAATATTTCAAAGGTGAGACCTTCCCTTTATTCATTGAGTCTTATTCATCCCTATTTGGTGGTACTTTTCCTTTCTGTTGTTCAATGTCTGTGCCTTCTATCTCTTTTCCATCACCTCCTTCATCTGGTGTGATAGAGGCAGTCCTTACAGATGCACTGTCTACTTCGTGAACCTCTATAGGGTTCTTTATTTTGCTTGGTCCTGATGTATCTGGTATAGTCTTTGGGCTATCAATATCGGACAACTCTATGGAGTTCACTGGAATGAGAAGTTCATCTGACCAATCCTTGGTGATCTCTTCGATGTCTTCCTCGGTCAACTTGTAATAAGACTGCAACTATTGCTTTTCTTCATCAGTTTGCATTGTTATATAAATGAAGTGGTGATCCGCGTTAAAATTCATTAAGGGTCTGAATCTATGGAGCGTGTTCGGGGTAATGCGAGGCATATCCTAGATGGAAGTATTTAGTTGGTTGTAGTATATGTGGAAGACGACATTCGACTTCCATTGCTTGCTCATATCGGTTGCGTACCACAAGGTACTAAACTTCGTAGTCAAAGGTTCAAATGGATCGGTCTTTGGGAAAGTGGCACCCTCCGGCATCTCCCATGCTATGAAGGTGATCAGTATGAGAAGACAAATGAAATGGAACTCATACCCTTGGTCTTGCGCTTCCCTACAATCTAGTTCGAGATGATTCACCAAGTACTTCACCCAATTCATTTGAATTCCTTCTGCACACTTCCCTGCGAGATCAACTACGAATCCAGATACTTGGGTGGGTCGGTTCTTGCGGACTAGCTTTCCTACGATCAACTGACAGGAAAGGTGCACTGCGCCACTTTGAACAGAGGCTACCTTGTAGCCTCGTGTGCCCTTCTTAACATCGCCATAGGTTTATTTGATCTTTGCTGCTAGCACTCTGTCTGTGGTCTTTCCAGGATAAAAATCATGTGGGTCAGGGCCCTGCATGTTGACTCCTATGATCTGATTAATCAAGGTCGGATCCACTGTGAAACAATGATTCAACCATAAGTAGCCTCCATGCTATCAATACAGAAGCAACTTTACGCACACATTCACCTCTCGGTGCCTGCCAAAGTGTGGGATCTTCATGACATTCAACAATGTTGACTACGTGAGGTTCTGGGTCTAAGACTCTAGGAAAATATTTGAGTTCCTTCCCTTCATATTCATTAGAAACTTGTGTGGGGTGAGCATACTGTAGACTTTCCTGTCACCGAGGTTGAAGTCACTAAATTTCAACACTGCAAGCTTGTCCTGATCAGCACGAACTGTGTGCACCCTTTTCGGCAGGTACGCAGTGATCATAGAATACTCAAATTCTCGAGGCACACTGTCATGGTTGATTTCACCATGCATAGGGGGTAGGTAAGCGAGAAATATTCTTGGAATCAATTTAGTGTTCGCAAGATCATCCTTATGCTTTGTTCACTTCTCATCGACCTGTCGGAACAGTCTGACTTGAGTAGTGGATGGAGAAGATGCTACTCCTCTTTTCGATGATGCATGGACTCCGGTGGACATTCCTCTTTTAGACATGACTCTCTCAGTCATTAAATCAAGGAGGACCTCTATGACATATTCTTCAACTGTGGTGAGCTCGTCGGACATACGCACTCGGGAAAAATAATCGAGGTCATGATGATCTTAGATACTACACTAGGGTGAACAATCAGATCACAATGACCACTGTATACAATCACTAGTTCTGTGGGCTTCGAATTCTCAATTGGAAAAAGTGTTCTTCAGGCATGGTGCGACGAGATAAATAAGAAATTCGGCAACGATCTGCTTGCAACAGGTATGAAGCTTCCATTAACATTGATTTGTTCGTTACGGCAAGGTCCAATGGTCTAGTGGTGATTCTTTAATGATTTTCTATCCTTTCGGGGTGGAATTCGAATAGGTATATCGGTCCAATGGCTATATGGCTTCACCATGACGAAGTGACATAGGTCGTTGTTCTGATATCTCGGCGAAGTTCAAATTTTGCAAGTTTTTTTTTTTTTTTTTTTTTTCTGCAATGTTCCATCTGGAATCTCCTGTAAATTTTCAATATTTTCCATCTTCTTACTTAAATTTCTAGCCTTCTTCCCAGTAATATTCAACTCGGTCTGTCTTTTCTCGTTTTGATTCCTATCTTCTTTTAGCATAGTCGTTGCGTGTTGTTGAGATTCTCTTTAGGATAATAATTCTTCTTTCTCTGGGACAGGTGCTTCAGTCTTCTGCGAGCCTTCTGACATTCTTTCAGCTTTGACATTTGGGTCTCTAGTGTCAAGGAGCTTCGATCTATTCTTTTGTTCTTCAATCAACTATGCAATCTTCTTGGTCATAAAATATTTTAATTCTTGTTTCTTCTGTTCCAAAAATTTTGTTTCTTCCTTCCGTCTAACTTGGTCTCTGTCAATCCAAGGTTTTCCAAGAAACATAGTAAACAGGGCGTTTTCCTCAATAAATTTAATAATCTTAAAATCTTCTTCAGTCGAAGTTCCATTAGCATTCGTAGATATCTGAGTGAGACTTCCACATAGGTTTACCAATTTTCCTCTGAAGAGTCTTATTCCTCCTAGTCAAGGAATCATGGAAGGCTTCCCTATAGATTCACATGTTCTCTCAGTCATGATATTCATCTGTGTTTTCTCATCTAGAACAAAACCAATGTCAAAGTCCCCTATCCTTACTTCGATGCATTCTTTTTCTTTAAACATCTCTAATAATATGACATGCCGGTGTTCATTTAGGGTTTCTTTCATATGAATTAATACTTTCTCTGATTCTTTCTAAGGTTTTTCTATCTCTGGAGCTGTCTTAGGATTCAGATTCATTTATTTGAGCCTAGCAATCATTCTAGGGAAATCCAATACTTCATGATCTAGAGCTTTGCAAAAAAGACAACTAAGTCCTCCATCTGGGGATTCCTTATCTAGATGTCCCAATTTTCTGTAATTGTAACAAAGGGTTAATCCTCTCTTTCTTGTCACTGATCCCCAACCTCTTCTATACTTCACACCAGGATCATAGGGGCCAATCTGCAACAAATTATTTCTAGGATCCTACATCCATTTGTTAGTCCAAAAATTCTTTCTATGCATAGGTATAACATATCTATCACTGTTTTATCAGATCTATTCATATCAAACCTTCTTTCATCTAACAATGCCATAGTTTTCAAGCTAGGACAGAATCTATCAAGAATACCTAGATCCATGTTCTAGAAAAAGAAAATTCCACTTATCTTACTTCTACAGAGCACAAAGCCTTCAGATCTAGAACTTTCTTACCTTTATCAAAGCACAGAGCTTACAGATCTTACCTCTTTTCTGCATATCTGACCTCTTTCTTTCAGAAATTCCCACTTTTACCTTTCTTAGAGTACAATGTGTTCATATCTTGCTTATTTTCTTTAGTATCGACCTCTTTTCTTGCATATATGATCTCTTTCTTTCAGATATGACCTCTTTCTTTCTTGGCACAAAGATTCACAGGTTAAGTAGAACACTGCGCACTAGGGAAATAGATCTACGCACAGAGCTTTCTTTGCACAAAGCTTCTTCTTCTCTAGTTCCCAACAATCACAGTCTTAGGTCCCAACAATGGAACCATTTGTTTGCATAGGGGCAAACCCAGGGTTCAACGCTCAAGAGCACACCAACAAAGCCCTAACTACCTGCCCTTTTGACAACAACTGTGAAGTAGATGAAGTCTCACCTGAGGTAGAGGCAGGGTGGTTGTAAGACTCAGGTGTCTACAACCTTAGCTGGGATACAGATTTGTGATTCTATCCTTATAGCGCACTTAGCATCGATTATTCATCAATATTCAACCCTTCTTATACTTCACAGAAAGCATAGAGCATCGCAACATTCAATTAGATCTAAGATATTTCAGCACATAGCAACAGTAAAATAGGTCAGATCCAATAGATTAGCACTAAGCATCTTCATACACATCAGATCTAACATTCATACACATTTAGGAAGCACACATCCTAAGTAGATCTATCTAAATATATCAAAGCATTTAGCAACAGAAGAGATAAATGCATCAAATCAAATCACAAAGCATAATACATAGATTTACGTGCTTCACCTCCTCCCTGGGGCTACATCCACCAACTCTTCTTCTTTATTAGTGTCTTCAATCGGTTATAGCACAAAGCCACTCAAAACCCTTACTTCGCACAGGACAGAAGATCTGCGCAGCTCTCTAGGTCCTTCTTCCTTGTAATTCAACACAAAGCCTTCTACAACCTCTTACAACAACTTGCACTTATCTCTGCAAGCCTCTACAACCATGCACAGAGCATTTACAGTCCACATTCGATCACACAGATCTAACTATTAGCACTAAGCCATCGTCTCTTCTTACAATGCCTAAGTATCTATTTATACATTACAAAAGTGGGCCTAAGTGTGGGTAAACCCATGGGCCGACATCCCTTTCCCATTACATTAACCCAAAACCCTAAAAGTGGACCGCGATCATGTGCTCTCTGCTTCACTTGGCACTCCTTCTTCGACTAGCTGTCGAAGTCCTAAAATAGGTCAAAATGACCAAGGTTACCCCAAAACTTGGTGAAGGGCCAACAATCACATCTCTTCTTAGAGAAATGTTTCCACCATTCTAGCGAGTCTTTCACTTTGTATTTTTACAGTTCTGTACATTTTGCACATTAACAGAAATTGTGTATTATTGTATCTTTGTGTTTATATATCTGATATATTTTTGTTATATTGTTGGATATTTGATACATCTCTGTACATTTATTTATTATATTTATGCTCTCGTTTTGTGCCAAAAATAATCTGGATCACTATTAAAGCTTATCACCATAAAGGTTTTCCCTTGTATACCTCTAAGCTCAATTTCCTTGCCATTTGAGTAAAATCTCATGAAAAGATATTGAAAATTAAGGGCCACTATTCCCAATGATTGTAACCATTGGAACCCTAATACAACATCAACACCACCCATTTGGATGGAATTCAATGGGATATCCAAAAAATACTCCTCCATATTGACCTTAATACTATGGAACTTCCCTGAACAATTTATGGTACCTCCATCTACAGTCATTACTTGAACTCTAGTGTTGGATATACAAAGAAATTGACATATTTTTCTAATTTGTAATTGATGAAGTTATGGGTACTACAAGAATGAATCAACATTTTTACCTTTTTATTTTTGATGTATCCTTATATCTTGAGGGCCTATGGACTACTGATGTTGTCCAATGCATCATAATATATCATTGGAGTAGTATCTTATAGATCTAGATCTTGTGGTGGTTCCAATTCTTGATCTTCTTCCTCTTCACAGTCTATGTAGAATAATTTATTTTGAATGCATTTATGCCCTTTATTGTACTTTTTGTCACAATTGAAACGTAGTTATTTTTATCTTATTTCATCCATTTTCTAAGGTGTCAACCTTGTTGGTTGATTGAGGTTAGGAGAGGAAACATTGTTCTCTCTACAGTTGTTAGGGGCCACCCTTGTAGTAGCCAAATTTTTGTTTTCCACTTTCCTTTCCATATTTAAAGATTTCTCTAGGGATTTAGGTTCGAAGAGACACACCTCATGTTGAATTTTCTCCTTTAAAGTGCCCATAAAGAGATCTAAAAAATTATCCTCAGGAATGTTCTTTACCATGAGACTAAGATTTTGGAATTGTTTAATGTGTTCTATAATTGGACACTTTTGTTGAAGATTTATCAATTGACTAAAGAATGTATTTCTCTTAATATCCCCATAATGTGATATCAAATCATCTATAAAAATGGACCAAGAGATAATAGAATTATTTTCTTTCACAAAGCCAATGATACCAAACAAATTAATCATTTTCTAAATACAAGGATGCAATAGGTACCTTTTGTAAGCTTGGAAATTGGTGTATATAAAAGTATTTCTCCATCTAGAATATCCATATTTGTAATACCCTTGTTTCCCTAGTTTATCAATATAACTATAACTGGCCAAGTGTCTATGGCAGACTAGACATGTGTGAATGTTTGATTTGATGAACCTTTGTATGAAAGGGTCAATGTATGTATTTTATTATATTAATAGAAAATGGATAAGTGTTGCATAACTGCTGAAAGGGGGAGTTTGCCAAGATAGACCATGGATTCTATGAGAGAGATGGTGAGGGAAAATCAAGAATGGTTGAGAAGAACCTCACCAAACTAGTACCTTACTAGATGTAATTGTTCAAAAATCATCTGAAAGAATGTAGAGTGGAGAAAACGATCTCCAGGAGAGAAGATAACGTTGTTCAACTCTGGAGTTGATAGGAAAACTGAGAAGAAATATTTTTTTGGTTGTAAGAAGCCATCGACAAGTTTTTTGCTAGAATATGATAAATGAGGATGACAAATGACTGTGGAAGTACTCGCACAAACCTCCTTGCTTGGTATAGAGAAAATCGGTTTCCAATATCTTGTGGGTGGAGGAGAGCAACCTTTGTCCTCAACTATCATTGAGCAAGAAGAAAGAATCTCTCTTAGGGAATCATGGTCTAGCTCAGGGGTGGCCAGTGGTAAATCCATCAGGAGTGGTTGTACCTATGGCTGTGTGGAAACAGGCACCCCTTTCAGCAGTCGCTTCATGGTTTCTAGTTTCTAATAAGTATTTTCATACTCTGTGTAATACAATGGATGTGATGATTGAATTTCTATATTTATGGTTAAGTTTTACTATATTTGAACAATTATTAGAAATGCTCATTTGCTTCTGTAAACTGTTATATTTACATGGCCTTCTATTTATCTCAACCTACCTAGTAGAGAGTTATGGGATGTGAGTCTGGAAGAGAGTCATGGTAGGATTAACTAAAATCTTTACGTCCTACCGACCTCTAGAATCTACCTTAGCGGGAATGTCAAGTTCAAAATCTGTGAAGGAAGGGAGCTTCCTTCTAACCTTTCACCTATGTGACCGAGGGCTCATACCCACAAGATTAATAAATTCATGATAAAGAATTAAGCATGTATCCCCTGAGAATTTTTTGAAGACCCATATGACCCAGGGTTGGAAACCCCTCGCTAAGCCCAAAAAGAGTGAAGATACTTTGACTTCGTAACTTTGGGAGTTCAGAGTTCCAGGACATATGACTTCACAACCGAAAAAAGTCAAAGGTCAGAGTTGTGAATTGATGAGGGCCATTGGGGATCTCTCTCAGTCGTTAGATCAAACCTAGTGAGGGGGTAGCGCTAAGCACTTCAAGGAAGTCCCACTTCAGGAGAATGGGGGTGGTCTAATGTCGAAACTCCCTAATGTTACATTCGTGAAGTTAATATGGACCGTTGATATTAGAGGGACATGTTTCCACAAATCAACAACTATCTGGAAGTTTGGTTATCCAGTAGTATCAAAGTGTAAACACATGAATGCGCTAGTTTCCCCAAATCTCTACAAGCTGGAGTAAATCCTGGTCATGACTGCTAGGTGCATGTGGCGATAGATCGGGCATGGTTCAAAGTTCAGAGCTCTGGAAGGAAGCTGGAAGTTACACACCAAACTCCTAAATGCCAAATTTACAAAGTGATGTGGACCGTCGATCCTTGAATGCTTAGGGATCCATCTTAACCATTGATCTAAGGACTCCATTGATAACCCCACTTAATTTATCAACCAACTAGGACATGTCATTGACTGACACATGGCCCCCTTTTGTCCCCTATAAAATTTCATCCATTGGACCAGAGCCATTGGATGAGAGGCTACGTGGAACGATATCTAATAGTCCGAAGACTTGACACTCTGGAGGAACTTTTCTGAGAGTCTTCCAAGTGTGGAGACTCCTAAAGTCACAAATGATGAAGTAAATCTCAACCATTGAGAGGTAGAGGACACGTGGCGCCAGACCCGATAGTTTAGAGACTTGGCCCTTTGATGGATTTGAGATGTGGTGAGTTGATAATATCTGAAGCCTAGAGTTGTGAAGCAATGGGGACCATGGATATACTGTTGGAATGTTTACAGGCAGGTGTGCTTGTCATTGATGGAAATACCAGAGTATGCAGTGATGGAAAAACAAGGACAACTTAAGCCCGGGAGGAGAAGCAACAGAGATCTTTGGATCCCATTGAGAATTCCTGATGAACGTCAGATCTGAGCCCCAGGTTTGACCACTGTTGGACCCAGGAGAACCTACACATTATTTAAAGAGAAAGGTGAAGCAGGGTTACGAAATCCCGAAGGTAGGAGGATAGTTTCGGATACCGGGAGTTGGAAGAGTCAAGACTTTTCATCATCAGGAGTCCTGGAATCGCGAAATGCGAAACACCAAAATCCTGAAAGAAGGAGGACAGTTTCGGATACCAGGAGTTGGAAGATTCGAGACCCTTCATCATCAGGAGTCTCGAAATCATGAAATGAGAAACCCCAAAAACTTGAAACAAGCACATCGACTGGAGGTTTGGATACCGGGAATTGGAGGAGTCAAGAATCGAGACTCTTCAACACAGGAGTCCCAAAGTGCCGAAATGCGAAACACCTAAAATCCCAAAACAAGCACATCAGCCAGAGTTTTAGATACCAGGATTTGGAGGAATCAAGAGTCGAGACTCTTCATCAAAAGAGTCCCGAAGTCGCGAAATGAGAAATGTCGAAACACCTTTTTGTGTAGATTTCAGATACTGGGAGATGGAGTGTCAAAACACTTCATCACAAGGAATGCCAGAATGCCGAAATGACGAAATGCGAAAAACACATTTTGGTGTTGGTTTCGGATACCTGGAGTTGGAGTGATGAAACACTTTGCAATAGGAATGTCGAAATGAAGAAACACCAAAATGCGTTTTTGAATAAGGCTATGGTCACCGCCAGTGGTCACATCCTCGAAGAGCTATAGAGAAGAGCTCAAAGAGACAAGCTCCATTTCGGAGTTTGGGACATGGAGTGTCGAGATGACTCATCACAGAATCCCCGAAATGTGAAATGTGAAATACATGTTCAGAATTATCCCTTGGTCATAACCCATGGTCACATCGACGAAGGCTCAAGGGAGGAGGTAGCATGAAGCTAATCGTCATTTCATAGATCGTGACTTGGAGAGTCGAGAAGCCTCACCACAGGGATGTCGAAAGGCCGAATTGCGAAATGGAGAAATAAGCATGAGACCCATCATTTATGATCCAATGGTGCAGGTTATTCAGGAATATGATCGAAGGGATACTGTTGCTCTTCATAGTTAATCGATCAGTGGCGATTCAGTTGCTGAAGCGGTCTTGGGAGGTTCAAAGTGTAACTGCTAGAAACTACTAATGGTTTCTTCTAGAGGACTCAAAGAGACTTTTTTTGGATTGTGATAGGAGCTGAAGAGTCTCAAGGAATCTGTCAATGGAATGAAGACTGTTCGTGGAGGAAATTGACATATGGATGAGCATTGAAGCTTGTAACTGCAACAGAGAGGATGAGCTCAACTGTGAAAGAGAAGACAAAGAGTCTCAACTATTGGAGAGGCTAAGGAATATCAGCATAACACCCAGTGATGATGGACACATGGGTTTAATAGCCAGAGAAGCTGAAGAGTTGCGATGATGAACAGGCAGAGCACTCAACATGAAGAGCATGTAGAAGCATTGCGCACAGGGCATGCACAAGGTGCACATAGAATATAAGAAGGCAGAAGAAAGAAGAGATGGTTGTTGTTGTTGAGAGGGCTTCAGGAGTGTAGAAGGAGGACTATGCAACAGCTGAAATATAGAGAAGAGGAATGGTGCATTGAATGGACATGGTGCAAAGAGCATAAAAGGAAAAAGAATAGAAAGTGCAAGGCATGTGTGCAGCAATACAGTGAGACACTAAAGGAAGGCTGAGGTGCTCTTGTAGAGGAAAAAAAAGCAGAAGATCAGAAATTGCAAGAAGATGCAGACAGAGAGACACTGATACAGGAGAGAAGAGCAGCATAGTAGAACAATGATAAGCCTGGTAAGCCAATGATAAATATTGTATCACTGTGATAATTTTATATATAGAAAACTTTATATTTCAGGGTGGTAGGGAGGTGCTAGGGAGGAATTTTTTCCTCAGAGGTTCAAGTGGGTGCTTGAACACAGGGAGTTGTAGCTTCCATCTGGTTGCAGCCAGAGAAACCAAGGTAGCAAGGTGGTGCAAGGGAGAACTGTTGTTCTCTGTTATAGAGGTTGGTGGCTGTGTGACTGGAATTTGGTGCTTCCATCGAGTTGGTGCTGGAACACTTAGGGAGTTGGTGCTTCCTTCTAGTGGGTGCTAGAGAAACTAGGGAGTTGGTGCTTCTTTCTAGTAGGTGCTAGAGAAAACAGAGAGTTGGTGCTCTCAACAAGTCGCAGCTTGCAAAATAGAGGCTATAGCCTCATTATGAGTTGGTGCTCATAAGTATGATAATGTACAGAATGTAAATATTACTTATCATATAAATAAGAAGAGGTTTTTACCCTTTATGGGTTTCCTCAGGAAATATTTGTCTCTGTATATTTCATATGTGTGAATGAGGCTAAATGTTTTATTGCTTACTTCCTTGCATTATTGTGATTTTCATTTAGTTCTCTGCAAAGACTTTAAAATAATCATAATTGTTTAAGCTCGGTAACAACTGATTCACCCCCCCCCCCTCTCAATTGTCCAACAATTGGTATCAGAGCCAACCCCTTTTATCTAAGAGTAGATCCTAGAGCTTAAACATGTCAAGCCATGAAGGAAATTCAACCAATAAGGCCCCTCTATTCAATGGAACAAACTTTACCTTCTGGAAAGT
>ML813385.1:84873-103009 GCA_009831015.1 Picea engelmannii | reverse complement strand
TTAAAGGGTCTCCTTCACCTCAATTATATATGAGAGAGTGAGAGGAGAACAATTCCCATCATGCATGTGGGATAAATTGGACTAAGTTTATAAAATTCCATAGCCATGTAAAACACTAGGACTTCTCGGGTGGCCACCCATCCCAGTACTACTCTATCTTAAGCGTTCTTAACTACGAAGTTCTAATGGGATACATTGCATTAATTCTATGTTGTAAGCATGTACATAAGACCACTAGGAAATCATTACATGATGTCTGTAATTAACAAATGAAAATGACATTACATTCCATTCCCCATCAAAAGGTTGAATATCATGGTTTATCAAAACCACGGGCTCAAAATGGTGATTTAGTGGAAAAGGTGGATGGCCACTGAGATCCATCTGGATCATGCCAGCTACAAGCCTTTCGGCCTTCATCCCCTTATTCCCATGAAATGAGGGACAATCCCTTCTTGGATAAGTACACCCAAAAATCCCAAAAGGTAAGGAGATGAGGAGATGAAGTGTGGAAAGTGACAAGTATGGTCGGGAGTGGTATGATGACTTGTCAAGAGGACCTCCCAGTAGAAAACCTATCCCCAAGGGTGACCCACTTACTAGGGCACAATGTAATCACCAAAGTGAAATAAGGTAAAGAGAATAATTTCTAAGCAAACGCTACATAATCAAAAGTAGTTTTAAATGCAACAAACACAAATGCCTCAAATATTTAAGTGACGCTCACCATAATACCTGGCTTGTACCTCATGGAGAAAGACCCAATGTCTTTTGGAAACTAGCTGATGTGGTGGATACCCTCATGTTGAACATGGAACTATGGTGGCGAGGTAGATCTGTGTCTGTGCAAATGGACACTTTTTGTCAAGTTGTCTCTCAGTACTCCATGTCTGTAACCTGAGAGTCTCTAGACATCATCTCCTTAGTTATCCCTAGGAACTGGGGATAGCATCTGGCTCCTAATTGGGGACATGTAATCATCGTAGAGTGCATGAAAACCACAACATATCATGGTGGACATGTGCCTACACTGAAACATAAAACTATAAAATCTAGGGTGGTTCTATGACCCTTCTTCCATGTATATCAAATCTCAAAATAAAAACTAAACTAGAAAGAAAATTTTGCAATTTTTAAAAAAAATTCTAAGCTAAACATGTAATATGATGAAAGAAATATGCAAGTAGATAAAAATGAGAAATGAAATGCAACTAAATTACCGTGAGCAATCAAGATGCAAATGCAAGGAAAGCAAGATGACCTACCTATTTACTTGGGGTTGTGGGGTCCTAAAGATTAGGTATTGAAATGTCAGGTGAAGTCATACAACCAGTGCAAAAATTTGTTCATCATTTCATCAAGGCATCCCCCCCTATGATTAATTATTTAATACAACAAAGATAATTTAAGAAAATAAAAATCATGAGAATAAATAGACTTATAATCAATTGTAAAATGAAACTCATGGAGATGGGTGGGAGGAAGGAAATCTTGTTGAAAAGAGTAGTTGTAATTATGATCATCCCAAAGGTCTTGTTTGAAAGGATAGATGCGATCTTGATAAATCCATCTCTGAAGAGGGCTACCATATGCATACGATGGCTCATATTCATCCATGTTAACATGATTATTTCTTCGTGAAGGTTAAGAATATATGACAGATCCCAAGAAGACCCCATGATTTCCCTAAGAATAAGAAATGAGATAAGGGACATGCTCAAGTCTAGAGAAAGAAAAATGTTGCCTTCATCTGTGAATCCTTGTAAAAATCTCTAAGATGAAAATACTTTCGTTTTGTAGAGTGAGCCTTTGATTCCTCTAGGATGGCCATATCCTGGTGTTCATCTCAAATTGAGTACGGATGTGGCTGAAAGTAATCATAGAAAAAATATGCATCCCCAAAATGATCTGCATCATAACTCCCAAAGGATGACTGAAAATCACCCTGAAAATGTTGCGACAAGTCTTCCTTGAATGTATAGAACAAATATTTAATCATATCATCATTAGGTTATCAAAAATATGAATCATACATGCATGAAGACCAGTCCTCTGAAGATGAAAAATCAACCCATTTCGTAGGATAACCACCTTCAATGTTGTAAATGGGATCTTTATCAAAAATAAAAAGACCAACATCCCATCTACATCTCCTAGTTTGTATGAAAGTGTCTATATGCTCATCAACCATTTCCAAGGGTTCTTTCATAAGCCCATCCGTATAACTGAAAATGACCATCCCTTTGTCTTTGTGTGTAGGGAGAACAGTGGCTAGGGCGGCTTCAACTGGATCTTCAAATTATTCATCATTGAGACTAATTGCTTCTTCAACTTCATGTGCAAAAGGAAAGCAAGGTTGAAAGACTTCATCTTTGTCAAGCATGACAATGGACACCGATGTCTCATATGGGTATTCATCATTGAGATCTTCTTCTGGATAAGGTGGATGATACTCTTTATTAGTTTTCCATTCCTCATCAATTGTCTCGTCGTTCACCAAAAAACCTTCTCTGCAAAGAGCGTTTGAGCTAATGAAAAGTATCTTACAAATTTTGAGTATTTGTTCAATAATCCATGAGAAATTATTCAATGATGTTTGTAGAAGATGGGATAATTTTCAGATTACATGAGTGTGCATGCCAACTCCTTTGACTTGATTTTAGTGAAGATACAAAAATTTCCATCAACACATCTTCATGTAGCACATTTAAGCTTAAAGCATACTTCATATAATTCACGACATGGGTGACCGGTAGAGTTGGATCACCATTAAATTTAGGGAAATTTTCCCTCCATTCCATAGAGCAATGATTTGTATATCCATGGATATTATGAACATCAATATAAGGGTACACCTTATGGACTTCCCATGGTAAGTTACATGAGGCCATTGTTCCATTACTTAGGGTAATACCTCGATGGATTCACAAGATGAATTTTATGAAAATCTCATCAAGGGTGGAAGGGGAGCGTCCTTCAGGTGGAGTCGCCAAGAAAGCCAGGGGTAAATGCTTTGGGATGGAAGCTTTCCAAAGTATCGTTAGGGAATGAAAGAGGATTCAAAAACCTCCCTGACAATGGTGACAAAATGTTATCACACAAACTGTAGGTTGGGAAAATCCCGATGTCTCATATGGTTATTCATCATTGAGATCTTCTTCCGGAGTAGGTGGATGATACTCTTCGTCAGTTTTCCATTCCTCATATATTGTCTCGTCATCCACCAGAAAACCGTCTCTGCAAAGAGCATGTTTGAGCTAATGAAAAGTATCTTGCAAATTTTGAGTAGTTGTTCAATAATCCATGAGAAATTATTCAATGATGTTTGTAGAAGATGGGATAATTTTCAGATTACATGAGTGTGCAAGCCAACTCCTTTGACTTGATTTTAGTGAAGATACAAAAATTTCCATCAACACATATTCATGTAGCACATTTAAGATTAAATCATACTTCATATAATTCATGACATGGGTGACTGGTAGAGTTAGATCACCATTAAATTTAGGGAAACTTTCCCTCCATTCTGTAGAGTAATGATATGGATATCCATGGATATTCTGAACATCAATATAATGGTACACCTTATGAAATTCCCATGGTAAGTCACGTGAGGCCATTGTTCCATTACTTAGGGTAATACCTCGATGGATTCACAAGATGAATTTTATGAAAGGCTCATCAAGGGTAGAAGGGGAACGTCCTTCAAGTGGAGTCGCCAAGAAAGCCAGGGGTAAATGCTTTGGGATGGAAGCTTTCCAAAGTATCGTTAGGGAATGAAAGAGGATTCAAAAACCTCCCCGACATTGGTGCAAAATGTTATCACACAAACTATAGGTTGGGAAAATCCTGACCTAATCCACAAGATGAAAATAACAGTGGGAGAATCTACACACTCTCACCTTAGGTAAACCCTCCCCTCACTTTAGTGAAGGATAAATCCAACACAAGGAGGGAATCTTGGGTGACCCTAGAGGGAAATCAAACGAAAAGTGAGATGATGGAAGTGATTCCCCTATAGGGAAATATACTAAGTGGAAGATATCTTGGAAAAGAGTCTTGGAAGTGGTTAATAGTTGCCAAGAAGCTTGAGTACCTACAAAAGATGATTATACATGCCTGAGACACAAGAAAAGACAAGTATGCAATCTTATAGTTAAGTGGAAAAGAAATTTAAGATTTTTGTCCATATTTTCAGCAGTAAACAAAGATATATAGATAAGCAAGTGAATGATTTTTAAATCTACTAACAAGATTCTAAAAGTCAAGTAAATGATGCAAGAGATAAGCTAGCAATCACTAGTATAACTCAAGTATGAAAGCACAAGACTTTAGCAACAAACTAAGGTTTTTATAAACAAGTATTGTAGAGATATTTTATCAGTTGTATGGTTGTAGCTAACTATTTCTACAATAAAAAATTTCAAACAAAAAAAAAAGCAAGTAAACCACCCAAAAAGTGCATTGAGGCTAGTAGATTATAGGGGAATTTTATTAGCAACTTTTGATGGTTGAAAAGTGAGGTATAATCAAAGTAGAGAGAGGTTTGTTGCAGCCCTAATGGCTGTAGCTTGAATTTACTACATAATCAACAAATATTTGGAGAAGTGAGATTCCCTAGTGGGCCAAGCAAGCCTTAATCACAAACAAAAGTTTCCATCTTAGACAATTACAATATCTCATGTTTTCACGCATCCCAATGCAATGATTTTGATTCTCCAATGTAAGAAGATTAGTGCCTTTAACTATTGGGTTTTGGAGTATCAAAAATTAAATATATAGTTGAGCTACTTACTTGGGGGTGTAAACCCTTTTACTCCCCAAGGAAAGCTAAGCTAGCTAGGAAGAACCCTAGGACGGTGTAAACCCTTTTACTCCTCCTAGGATTTCCTTATGCAACAAAGGATTCCAAGACAAATATAACAGACTTAGTAGGGTTGTATGCACTTATACTCACCAAAATATTAATCAAATTAACCTTGCAACCAAGAAAAGAAGCAATAGGAATAAAGATTCCTTACCTAGTCCAAGCATTAACAAGATAAACCTCCTTTTAACCAAGAAAATCCACCATAAAGCAAGAAATAGACCTCCACTAGAGATAGTGCATCATCCATACATCTAATAGCGAAAGAAAAACCATTACAAGAGAAAGTGACAAGAGAGATATGTAAAATTCCCAAGTAGGGTGCAAATTTCAGCCAAGAATCATCTCCAAGATGGGAGAGATATGATGAAAATGAAATAGAAATGATCTCTATTTAGACAAATACTACAAAATGTTTTTTGTCCACTTAATTTTAGGGTAAACCAAAAAGTGAGGGTTCAAAAACCCTTACTTCTCCCCTTTACATTATAAAATTCAAATTTAACTTTAAAAATGCACATAAGAAACCCTAAAGTGATGTCATCCCTCTTCTAGGGTGACGTTTTGGCACCTTTTCCAAGTCATTGGATTAGATAATAGAATTTGTTGGGACTTCTAGTGCCTCCCTCTCATGTGCTAGGGTTTCCTCCTTCAAGCCATGCCTTATTCCATAAAAATGTGTCAAGTTTCAAGTCAATCAACACCCCTACCCCAAACCCTATCCCCACAAGACGTCAAGCCCTCCAAATGTGACTTTTTGGCCTCCAAAGGAAAAATGTTGGGATAGTAGGGGCATAGGTGAGGTCCTACAAGGTGTCGTTATGGCCTCCATAGGATTTCATCATCGTTTGGTGTGTGGGCCATGGTATCCAATCTGTGGGCTTCAATCCCCAAGGAATCCTGAGCTGGGCTTGTTCTTCCAAATATGTCCACTAACTAGGTCCCGCAAAGAAAATGAATACACACTCCAAGGATCTCAATTCAGATGCATCATGATAAGTAAATATATTCAATAAAATATCCATATAATCATATGCATTGAAAACCACCTCATTAAAATAAATAAGTTCTCAAAAACCCTATGTAATTTTCCAAGTTTGGGTATGTGAGGGTTGACAAAGCGACCTATTGGGTGAATTGTACCTCAATTTTAGGTGTTTCAAAAGTGGGTCCCTGTCTAAGACATGTGGAGAATATGATATGGATGGGGGAAATACTTTTGGGCACAGGGTTCATGACATACAAATGATCGTAGTATCTCATTTATGGGTTCCTTTGTAGAGGGTGTGTTGCACCTTCGTTTTCAATGCAACCTTTTTCCAAGCCCATTTATTTCCTTTTTTTCTTTTAAAATGTTTCCATATTGAAGCCAAGGTGGGTCTTCTACCTAAGCATGAAAAATCGTTCCCACCTTGAATCTACCCTGGTCACATCATGCTTTCCCAAGTTGGAGACAATGTGTGGGGCTTCAACCTAAGCATGAAAAACAATGCCCACACATGCTCCACTTTGGTTGGCATTTTGTACTAGTTATTTTTCACAGGTCCCATTAGTTTCTTGCAAGAGACATTTCATTGTTATTGGGATCCCCGGGTGAGAATCAAGAAGGTTCATGATTGGATTTTATATTTTTCCAGCTACAAGCCTCTGGTCCTTCAACCCCTTATTTCCATGAAATGAGGGAGGATCCCTTCTTGGTTCAGTACACCCGGAAATCCCAAAAGGTAAGGAGATGAGGTGATGAAGTGTGGAAAGTGACAATTATGATCAGGAGTGGCATGATGACTTGTCAAGAGGACCTGCCAATAGAAAACCTATCCCCAAGGGTGACCCACTTACTAGGGAACAATGTCAACCACCAAGGTGAAACAAGGAAAATAGCATAATTTCCAAGCAGATGTTACATAATCAAAAGAAATTTTAAATGAAACAAACTCAAATGCCTCAAATATTGAAATGAAAATCACCATAATACCTAGCTTGTACCTCATGGAGCAAGACCCAATGTCTTATGGAAGCTAGCTGATGTGGTGGATACCCTCATCATGAACCTAGAACTGTGGTGGCGAGGTGGGTCTCTATCTTTGCAAATGGACATTGTTGGTCAAGTTGTTTCTCACTACTCTATGTCTGAAACATGAGGGCCTTGAGACATCATCTCCTTAGTTATCCCTAGAAATTGCGGATAAAAATTCCCTTTATACATTCTTTAATTCCTTATGAATTCAAAGGAATAATCAATGAATTATGAAACCTTGTATTTATTAAACTTATAATAGTTTACATGGTTTTCCAACAATGATATATTGCCTTTATACTCTTTGATTCATTTGTAAACATTTTCTTATTTTTAAATAGTATCCTATGTGAATGAAATTCCTACACAAGTAGTCAACGTTATATAATATTTTCTAGTGTCCATCACAACAAACTCAATGGTGATCAAAAGCTCTTGATCAATATTGATATTTATTCACTTGTGAGTTTGTCTCACAATCTATTTTTCCTTTGGTAAAATGTAAAACTTTCCATTGAAATTGGTGGCCACCCACCTCTTCCATTGAATCATAACGATTCCCCATATTGGCATTTTTTCTACAATTTTTTAGGTCCCATACTTTCAATTTGTTTTTGAGGCCCTACACAATGTTTTTTGGCCCTGTAGTGGATTAGGGTTGATGTAGGCATCCATAATCCTTGGATGAAATTTTTATTCTCATCTGTATCTTTCCAACACGCTATTGTGCACCCAAAACAAAGTTTGTATGCAAAATTTGTAGCTCCAAGAAGTTGATGTATCAGCTAGACTCCTCAAGGCCCACATTCCTTTTGCCACTTCGTCTCCTAGGGTTAGGTTTTTGGATATTTAGGTATTTTTCCTATTAAGGTTTAGTAATTTATGTTAAAAGGTCATTCTTTCCTCTTGTAATGGTATTTCTTGCGAATGAGCATATCCAACACCTCTCTCTTCAAAGATAAACTACCACCATTCTAGCTACTTTGTATTACTTTTCATATCACAAACTTTTCCTATTTCATTTATTAATAGAATTTGGTTCTCATTGTATTATTATTCTTGTAATACCCCTAGGTCAAACCCCAAATCTAAATTTAAATATAAATGTACATATGTATATAAGATGATGAGTTGTTTGTATCAAGTATTGAAGTCAGTTTGTGCACACATCCCATAGCGTGGTGATTGCGCAAAGGTTTCACATCAATGAAATAATGCACACATTTCATAGTGTAGCACACACCTGCGTAAGTGTTCTAGGATGGGGCACCAAAGGAAGAGTGCACACATTCCATAGTTTCATGCACATTGGATTAAGTGCACGGTTTTGGGGCCAGAGAGCCTTTGTATATATGTTTGTGTTTTGAGGCCGAAGAGCCTACGAGATTATTAGGATGGTGAGCCTGGATGAAAAAGGTTAGTGCGCCTATATTGTAAATGAAATCATACTCAAGTTGTTAATATAATCGCATCACTTCATCCATAATCAACTCAAATGAAAAAAGACGGGGGGTAAACTCCATGGAAAGGGGAAAAGGGGGAGCTTAAGTCAAGGGAATATTTTATTAATATTTCTGAAAGTTTAATTTATGGTATTTACTTATCCTAAGTTCTTGAGGGATGGGAATGAGTCACCAAGTGGATAAATCTAGTCCTAAAGGTGACAAGTGTCTAGTTATGACCATGAAAATATATTATTTAGCCATAGTGTATTTTGGGGGGGATTATTCATTATTTTGAGTATCCTTCAGTTGAGATCTCTTCTCAGAGGAACAATATTTGGTTGTAATTAATGTCATTGTTGAACCAGGGTGCTTAGAATATTCTATGCATTGTCAAAGAGGTGAGTTGTCAGGCTTGTTGTCAAAGAGGCGAGTTTTAAGGCTCGTGGTCTAAGAAGCGGGTTGTCACGCCTGTAATCATTTCTCTTCGAGTGAGAGGTTTGTTGTGATTTGTTACCTGGTGCGTTGGGCATTAGATACAGGGCTTTGAAACTTCCTGTCTATCCTATTGTTGAAGCCTTGGAAGGGATGTGGGGCAGTCAAAGGATTATTGAGCAGAGAATGGGAACACTTCCTTGGGTGGGATAGGCATGTGGGGAATGAAAGACTGTAGGCTAGTGGACGCAATGGAACCTTGGACTGAGCATTCTACTAAATTACAAACCATAACTTGGCATTAGGAACCCTTTTTCCTTGTGGAGTTTATGCCCCAGCTCAAGGGTGACATGTTGCTGAAAGATTATGAGTGACAGAGTCTATGGTTGGGAGGAACGTCTAAATTTCCCATGTAGTTGGTGACTTTTCATTAAAGATAATTGTCTCTTATGAGCTTATTCTAATGAATGTACACTTGTTGTTATTTTTTTTTATGGGTTATTTTCTTACGTCTGAGTTTCACACGAAGTTGGTGACTTTTCATTCTAGATAAGTATCTCTTATGAGCTTATTCTAATCACCATATGCTTGTTGTTATTTTCTGTTATGGGTTATTTTCTTGTATGAAATAACATATACATAGTGTGGTTAATTATGCGTAATGTTACTACTTATATGCATTATGTTTTCTTGTAAACTATGACATATGTGGGTATGACAATTATAAGTGTTCATGTTAGCTAAATGTATGGTTAATATGTACAATGTTGCTTCCTGTAAAATATTTTTAAGTATTAAATTATGTGGTGGTATGACTAGAAGATGCCAAGGTAGGCTATAATTTGTTGTGCACGATGCGAAGCATTCCATGAGCATAAAGGTGATAGAATCAATGTGCAATATTGTATTGATTGTGTGCAATAATATTAAGTGGGCAGAGTAATTGCGCACACAATAGTTTATAAGTGCTTTGAATGACTATGTGCACAATAGATTTATGTTACTTATTCTGTTGTTGTGATTGTATTAAAAGAATTTCACTCATGGAGTGAGACCCAGCTTGGGTTTGGGTGCATTTCCCAAAGGATTGTGCACATATATTCTAATACTACTTGCAAGAGGGAGTGTTGTAAGTAGTATTCATGCCCTAAAGTTGTTGAAGTAGCTTTGTCCAACAGTGAGTTTGGACGTTACAAATTGGTATCATAGCTTAGTTAGTTTTAGTAGCATAATCCATCTTGGTGGTCGAGGATGTTACAATTCTCTCTGCAATATTTATGTGTGTGTGTGTGTTTCCATTCATATTCATGTCTTTCATTTTTTTCTCTATACAATCTAGATTAGTGGTTTTAGAGAAATTTTCTCTTTGTTTTTTCTCAGTACATGTCCTCAATGAGGTCAAGGTATAGAGATTTGGGTCTCGAACTAATTTCACTTGGGGAAGACCACTCTTTCTATCCCAAGTGGCCTCCCATGGAAGATGAAAAGAGAGATGATAGAGAAAGAGATCATATCATGTTGTTTATCGAAGAATCCCTCACACAACAAAGGAATGAGATGATGGATAATTTCACCTAGATGCTTCGATGATTGCCAACAACGACCAAGAAACCTTCAACAAGAGACCATTTTGAAAGTGAGATACCCTTGAAGGTAAAAATTAACTTCGACATTCTTTTATTTGAAGGAAAGATATATGTAGATGATTTGGAGAAATTTTTAAATTTGTTAGAGGGTTATTACTCTATTAAAAAAAATTAGACATCGAAAAAATTACCTCTACTCCTTAAGGCACTTCCCCATGTCAAATATTGGTGGGAAAGATACTGAGAAAGACATGACATAGGTGAGTCTACAACATTTAGGAAAAAAACCACTTGTGAATCTTTTTTTTTATGCCCTCAATGAGGAATTATATCTTGTTGGAAACTATGATGACTAATACATGAGATAGACAACTCTGTGTCTAGAGAGAGACTAAAGATGTCAGAGTACACCAATATATTCCATAGAATACACTCAAACCTAGGTATTAGAGAATCTAAGATAAACTTGGTTTTGAAGTACCATAGTGGCCTACACAGGTGCATCTAAACAAAGATGGATTTCTTGGACATCTCCTCACTAGGACCTACTGATCGATATTTTGTCAAAATCGAACATAAATTTAATAAGAGGAATAAGTGGGAGTTTGGGTTTACAAACCTACCACAGTATAATCATGGTAAAGGTGGAACTAACTCATAGAAAAAAGGACAAAGAAAGGATATCCAACCTCAAGAAAACCACTCCAAGTTGCAATCAAATAAGGGAGTTCCACAAAATCCCCTAGAATAACATTGATGAATGTTGCTTGAAACAATCGTTGTTGGCCACACTTAAAGAAAAATGATTGGACGCTAGCTCAGACTCTAATTTGGAGTAGGATAAGGGAAATTAGATCACTGACATATAATACATTTCTACCATTGCAACTACAAAGATCCAACCAAAAGAGTCAAAGGATCCTAAAAATGGGGAGTTCCTCCTCCATTCACATATGTGGGTGAAGGGGAATCCACTACATTTCATTGTTGACAGTGGTAACTAGAAGAACCTGATCTCAATAAATTTCATCAAGAGATTAAATATACCACCAATGAAACACCCCCAACCATACAACATCAGTTGGTTGAACCATAGATGAGGCATCCACATCAACCAACAATGTCACTTGTCCTATGACATCATGCCCTTCAAAGATGAGGTGTTGTGTGATGTTGCACCACTTGAATTTTTTTATGTTCTTTTAGGATAACCCTATATATGGAAATGTTATGTTGTTTATGTTTCCAGGCCTCATAGTGTAATTTTTACTTTGGGAGCCCATATCTATAGGGTACCAGAGGTAGTTTTATGTACTACAGTTTCATTTATCTCGAAAAAGTAGTGCCAAAAGGTAATCTCTCAGATTGGAAAAAAATTCCTCTTCATGGTTCGACTGAAAGGTGAATAGCAGGTTATTGGGACCACCACCGCCTTAGCATGGGGCCTCTCTACATAGTAGAATTAGGTGGACAAGACTGTAGAGAAATATAGAGATATATTTTCTTCACCTATGGGGGTGCTTGTGTAATGGGAGGTCAAACATTCATTTGAATTGATACTTGGTGCTCTTTTACCTAATGGCCCAATATATAGATGCTCTATTTTGGAGAATGAGGAAATAAAATGACAAATTCACGAGCTCATCCAAAAGGGCCACATTTGACCAAGCTCCTCAGCTTGTGGGAGCCCAATTGTATTGGTGCAGAAGAAGGACATGGCATGGTGACTCTATATTGATTATAGATCCCTGAACAAAATCACTATCGAGAACCGATACTCGATCCCATGGATTGACGATATTCTTCATTAGCTTAAGGGTGCCAAGTTATTTAGTAATATTGATCTGAAGGTGGGCTACCATCAGGTCCCAATTGAAAAAATTTATGTATGGAAGACTACCTTCAAGTCTAAAGAAGGCATTTTTGAGTGGTTGGTCATGCCTTTTAGCTTGACTAAAGCTTTGGAAACATTTATGAGGACGATGGATAATATCTTGTGGCCAGTCACAAAATATTTTATGGTCATATATTTGGATGACATCCTCGTATTCGATAGAACTTGGGAAGAACATTTGTAGCACATTCAACAGATATTGAGCACCCCGTGGCAACACAAGTTATATGTTGATATGGAGAAATTCTCATTTGGCATGCAAAAAATTAAATATCTAGGATAAATTGTGGATGAAAATGAGGTGCATGTGGACCCAACCAAGGTCCAAGTCATTCATGATTGGTCATCCTTGATGACTATAATAAAGCTCCATAACTTCTTGGACCTTGCCAACTTCTACCATAGGTTCATGTTGGGGTTCTCTCATATCACTTGTTCACTTGTATGGAAATGAACATAATTTTTGTATTACATATCAAACACTAATCACAAGTAAACAAGTTCCAAAATTTCACCTCCAATATACACTTTTGTGCTCTCTAGGCCATCTTTGTGTTCCTTCAAGAAAGCATGCAAAGATAATTTGGGAGGCACATTAAAATTAGGTGGAACGACACTTTCATGTGGAGAAGATAGTAGAAGTACTTCACAAGACACCAAAAAGTATATTATATCATGCATTGTCTTTGCCATTGATAAACCTACCATTAACAAGTAGGGGTTGCACACGCCCCTACCTAACACAAAAAACCATTATGATTCAATATCCATGGAATACATATAATTTTTCCCCCCCACCAAGCATGGTAATGATTGTGTATTTATGGTTGTTGATTGGTTCTCTAAGATGGCCATTTTGGCACGATGCAAGAAGAGTATCACAATAGAAACCATTGCTAAGCTCTTCTTTAAGCATGTTTGGGTTCATTTTGGGATACCATGAACTAATATTTTAGATAGGGATATTAGGTTCATTAGTACCTTTTTGTCCAACTTGTGATCGTTGATGGACACCAAGTTGTTGATTCCTCAAAACATACTCTTTTTGTCACTTTTTGATCCAAAATGGATCCAGGAAGGCCAAATTTTCAAAGTTATTGGAATCAGATGAAACTAGTTCCATCATGTAGGGCTTATCATGTCGATTCTAGCAGTATGTTGTTTTCCAAAAATGGGTATTGTATGCGAAAGTTATTGCGTTTTGAACTTTTTCCTAAACAGGCAAAAAAGAGTCAAAGTCAATAGTCTGAGGTCGTATTGCTGATGTCAGCATGGCATGGAAGATGATGTCATCATGCTGACATGGAAGCACCAGTAGGTGACATGTTTCAGGTGGATTTGGCATTTTCAAGGCTAAGTTGGCACAATACGGATTCAACACTTGGGTTGTACAGACGTTGATGTGGCAGTCCATAGGATGACGTGGCCCAATGACAGTCCAACACGTGGCAGGGTACATATGACAGGTTGAAGTGATGTGGAAAGCTCTGGTTTTGACACATGGTGTACGACACTGACTCAGCAAGCTGGTTGTGCATATTGTGTGTTGATTGTGCACTGATTGGTTTGGTACGATCCAATCCAGAGGTGATACATGGCCCAATCATAGGGCACCACGTGGCACCCCGAATTAGGCCAATGAGGGTCGGCTCAAAAAAATTTCTATCGCCTCCATGGGATTTGACCACCCGGCCTCCACATCACATAAAGACTTCGCTCCAACCGGCGAACCGACTGGTCTACATTATTACCTGATAAACCATATGTCGCAATACCATGTTAAAGTGGAGTTAGCACTTGTTTTGGAGTCAGTGTCCAGTCGGAAGGGCTAGCCCGCCGACCAAGGCACTAGACTTTGGGCATATCATTCCATGTGATCAGGACTTAAGGATCCATTTTAGGGCACGAGGGATTAGCACTTGGCCACATGGCCATTCATATGACCAGATGCAAAGTTCCAAGGGGTGCGGGATGACACCTAGGCTTGGATTCTAGCCACATAGCGCATCCACATGACTAGGGCCTGGAGAGAAGGGGGTACACACCCAAATACTTTACAAAGTGGGTTTTTAACCTATGGTTTTGATTTTTATGTTGATTTTAGCTTGATTTTTGGTGATTTTGCCCCATTTTTAGGATCTAGAGCCCTTTTTGAGGCCATATCTTGGGAGTAAGTTGGGAGGTGACCCCCAACTCAGAATATATATATATATATATATATATATATAAAAGGTTTTTGATAGTCTAAACAGGTTCAAATACATCATAATGATGAATAATTGTGAATCTTAAGCCATTTTTATGCAGGGAAGCCATTGAGGAAACAAACTTTGGAGGCCATTTCCGAGAGCTACGCTTAGCCTTTTTCAGTGCCGTCAGTTGTGTTGGATTATTGAGGTGGATTAGAACATAGCCAGACCATTTTGTAATCCATTTTATGTAATTCTGATGTAGTTTTGAAGCATTCAATATTAATAATAAATCCTGCCCCATTGAGACAAAGGCCTGAAGACGTAGAGAACCTTGTCGAATTTCGTTATCAATATTTTGCGTTATGGTTTGTTGTTCCTTATGTGTATTTTTGGATATGAATTCTTTATGATGGATGCAATGTTCCTTCATTAAATCTTATTCTTCACTTTAATTCCTAAATGGTAAATCAAATCATGCATAAACTTAACCATAGTCTTTACAAGATCAATTTATGATCAAGTGGTATCAGAGCAGGTTGACAGTTGGTTGATTGAGTTTGCATGATTACCAGGGAAAATATAAGTCATGGTGAAGGAGAGCTTGTAGAAGGAGATCATGAGATTGGATAAATAAAGAGGACATCTCAAAGTAAGAAGATGGCATCGGAAGAAGGACTTTCTCAAAATGAAAGAGAGTTTCAAAAGACTTTTTTTTCCATGTCAGAGATGGTAAAAGTGTTGTATGATGATTACTTGGAATGGAAGAGATCGGTTCAAGGGGAAAATTCAAACCGGCCAAAAGTGAAGAAGGAGAGGACCCTCCAAAATCTCCTCCTTCACCTACTTCATCTCCGTCATCTTCATCTTCTTCAAGTACAAGTTCAAATCTTACTTCTTCAAGAAAACATTCTCATAAACATAAGCCTGACATGCCATTACTTAAACTTGATGTAAAATTTATTTTTCCTATGTATGATGGAGAAGTTAATGTTGAGAAACTTGATAACTGGGTTATACAGATGGAGGTATATTGTAATGTGAAAAAAATCAAATATGAGGCAACCAAAATTAGATTGGCATCGCTTCATATTGAAGGAACAACTCTCATCTGGTGGTAAAGTAAGATGCAACATGGAACTCAACAAGTTGGTAAGATTTTTCCATCATGGAATGATTTTATTTCTGCACTTAGAAAATAGTTCTATCCTTTGGGGTGTAAGGAAAAGGATTTAATTGAATGGCACAGTCTTAATTTAAGGAAAGGACAATTGGTGCTGGAATATACAGATGAATTCCGTAAGATGGATTTGATGTTAGATGTTCCATTGACTGTTGGAAAATGTTTAACAGGCAACATATATTTGTCATTGATGGAAAGTACAGCAATGAAGATGGCATGAGTACAAGAAGTTTGTAATCGACAGAAAAACAAAAGATAAGTTCAGGGAGGTCGAATGATCGAAGGCAACGCAACATTGATCGAATGATCGAAGACCCGTAAAGTTTGTGCAGAATTTCTGATCGTTGGATCCCATCCAAAATTCTCGACAGAATGAGGGTCGTCAGATCTGTATATAGACAAGAGGAGCGCACTGAAGAAGAAGGATAGATCTCAGGCGTTAGATCTGAGCGCAGGATCTGACCACCGTTGGATCGAGGAAAACCTGCACGGTGTTTAAAGAACAAGGAGAAGTGGGCGTAATCGTGATATGTGAAATCATGACTTAATCTAAGCCGTCAGATTGAGGTTGAGTCTGGACCGTTGATCCCTGTCCATGTCGGAGTTTCGAGGATCGAGAGTTGGAGATGTCAAATAATTTTGACATCAGGAACCCCGATTTTGCGATATGCGATATCGCGATTCAATCACAGCCATTGAATCGAGAATGAATCTGGACCGTTGATTTAACTCCTTATCAGAGTTTCGTAGATCGGGACTTGAAGGTGTCAAGAACTCACATGGCGAAGTGGAGAAATCGCGAGAAGATATGGGCCGTAGGATATGAGGGAAGTATGAAGGACCAATAGTCGTTAGATATGGTGAAGCTGCGAGGCAGATATGACAGTCGTGGTCCATTGGATCAAGAGGACACACGACGAAAGATCGTCATGTCGCTGACTGGAAATTCAAAGGAACGGGGTTTGTTCTTAGCCATTAGATCGAGGTTTGATTTTAGCCGTCAGATGAAGGTTTGATCTTGACTGTTGATCCGACTCCATCTCGGAGTCTCGGCTATCGTGACTTGGAGTGAAGAGACCCTTCATTACAGGAACTGCAAGATGTGAATTCATGAAAAGATCCGGACCGTTGGATCACCAAGAATCAACCATCTCAGAGCTTCACCTATCGTGACTTGGAGTGAAGAGAACCTCCAACTAAGGAACAACGAGATGCAAGTTCTCGAAAAGATCTGGACCGTTGATTCATCGAGATCATGGACCGTCGATCAGGGTCTATGAAGATCATGAGTTCGTAGCGCCTTTTAGCGCAACTTGTTGTCACCGCGTATGGTCACGTGGAGGAAGGACCTAGTGTATATGAGCTCCGCCTCGGAATTTCAGAGATCGTGACATGGAGAGTCAAGATGTCTCATCGTAGAATCTCTAAATTGCGAAAGTGTGAAATGGGTAAATAACGACAATACCCTTCAGAGTTAATCCAACGGTGCAGGTGAATTTGAACAAGATTAGAGGGCTACTGTTGCACGACACAATGAAACTACTAGTAACCATTGATGGTTTCTACCAGAGGATGCGAAGAGACTTCAGTGTGATTTCCAGAGGAGCAGAAGAGTCACATGGAATTTTCCAGTGGAATGAAGACGACTTGTGGAGGCGATTGACAGCTAGATGGGATTGAGGCTGTAACTGAAACAGAGAAGGTGAGCTCGACTGTCACAGAGAAGATGAAGAGTCTCAACTGCCAGAGAGGCTGAGGAATCTCAGCATAACATCCAATGATGTTGAACGCGTGGGAAAACCGCCAGAGAAGCTGAAGAGTCACGATGATGATCAGATAGAGAACTCGAGAGGTGGAGCATAACGGCGCGGAGTCAGCATGAAGAGGATTGCGAACATTGCATGCACAAGGTGCAAAGAAACTATAAATACATAGTACAGAGAAGAGAAGGGGGTTGTTGCTGTTTCTATTGGAGGTTGCTGTGATTGTTGAAGGTGATTCTTGTGTGGAGAAGGAGGAGAGTGCAGCAGCTGAAGAGCACAGAAGAGGAACTGTGCAGTGAATGGACATGGCACACAGAGCATAACAAGCAGAAGAACAGACAGCGCAAGTGATGTGTGCAGAAAGGCAATGAGGTAGACAGAGCAATGAAATGCAGCAGAACAGTGATGAGTCTGGTAAGCCATTGTTGAACCTCATATCACTGTAATAAGTTTCAGTAGCAAATATTCATATTTCAGGGTGGTTGGGAGGAGCTAGGGAGGACTTGTGTCCTCAAAGGTTCAAGTGGGTGCTTGAACACAGGGAGTTGGTGATTCTTTCTAGTTGGTGCTAGAAAAAACTAGGGAGTTGGTGCTTCCTTCTAGTTGGTGCTAGAGACACCAGGGAGTTGGTGCTTCCCTCTAGTGGGTGCTAGAGAAAACAAAGAGTTGGTGCTCTCAGCAAGTTGCAGCTTGCAAAACTGAGGTTGTAGCCTCATTATGAGTTGGTGCTCATATGTATGATACTGTAAAGAATGTAACC
>ML813385.1:42479-62164 GCA_009831015.1 Picea engelmannii | reverse complement strand
AAAGGAGGAAATGATACTCTAAAAAATCTCTCAAATCCTAGCAACATATGTAAAAATATTTGCATCTTAGGGGGAGAAAGTCATGACAATAATTAAGAACATACCTGCAATACAAGAAGTGATAGAAGACCAAACATTCCATGAGAAACATCAAGAAGAAGACCTAAAAGAGATCAAACAACCATGGAAAACATCTAATAGAGAGTAGACACTTGAGCCTGAGATCAAGGAATTTCTACCATGCCTATCATTAAATCCTTTATGCATTCAAGAGACCAATAAAGAAATAGTAGAATATCTACATGGTATGACAAAGGAGGACATACAAAGTGGTGGTAATGAACAAGAGAACCAAAGGTATCACAACTACATTGAATTATGGTTCTGGGCAACTATTAGTTCACAACATTCCTTCACTCTTCAACAAATCTTGACATCATATCAATCAAAGAAGTTGGTTTCTCATATTTTGGTATATATCAAAGTATATGTTTCAAACCTAAATACGAGTTTATTTGTAATCATGTTACGTACATGGATCCATTGGAAGTATTCCTATACTTGAAAAAGATTTTCTTTTTCAATAAGTAGGATAGGATAGAGGAATTAAAGAATAAACAAAATAGTAAAGATAAAAATAAGTCCAGTTGTGAAAACTGGTTTACTGGCACAACTGGACATGCGTTTTTCTTGAAAACCAGGAAATTGGCGAGCAAAATTCTCAACAAGTTTTGTATGTTGGTTCTTCAAATAATTTTTTGTTCTATGCTCATATTGGATGATGTGGGATCCCTTAAGGCCTTCCTTCTAGTAGGTATTGTTCCATCGACTTCAACACTCAATCTGGGATCAAGATCATGAGATATTTACAAGTCCTTGGAACTTCTATGCCTCAATGATAGGTTTCATCGCTGATAGCAATGGGGATACATTAATGCCTCCTGACTATCAAATCATGTAGGCTACTTGAATCCAACACATTCATTCATTCTTGACATGATGCATTAAGGGTACCTTGACACGCATTGATATCAATGGTGAATAATCTCACATTGGTTAACGACATACATTAATGGATAGTAATCCAATTATTTCTTTACATGCTCTATGTTAGCACATCCCTTCGCATGGTAATAATTGTACCACAGATTCAGGTTTTGATTAAGACTAATATGGTTTAATGATATAAATAGTCACATCCTTTTTCACATCTTACAAATAAAAAGGGAATATTATGCTTGTTGTGGTATCTTTCCCTGTAATAGAGTTTATGGTTCCCTCTAGTAGTATTCATGGTTGTTACTTGGCATTGGTTCTAGCAATATTTGTTACATCTAACAAATGTGATAAAAAAAAAATAGAGTTCAGATCGAATTCAACAACTAGATCGTTTCAATAGATGTATCTCTGCAGTAGAATCAATCTCCAACATCATCTTATGGGTATCTGGTTTATGTTTGCATTTTCATATTGCCACAATTCAACATGTTCAACATGAATAATTCCCACAACACTTCAATATTTAGAAATTCCTCTCCATTCAAACTCTAGCCTGACTCAAATATCAAATATCAGAAGGATGCATGAGGACATGCAACATCCTCTATGTGGGGGAGAGAGAACATTGAGATATCAATGTCCTTCTATGGTTCCAAATGCATGTGGATTTCACTCTATTCATATCTCCTTCAAACATTCCTTGGCATACTTGTTTTGGCCCAAGAATCCAAGAACCTTGTACACATCTTCTTCTAATCATCATGACAACAGAGAGGTAAATTAGAAAAATAGTTCAAGCATTTCATTATTTGATTTTTTCCTTAGTATCAAGGTTTCTTTCAAACAAAGTTTACATAGGACAGTTGCAAAAGATCATAGCTTAGTTTTCCTTATGAAGATAGTTTTAAATCAATTAAACAGTTTTTTTGAATTTCTACAACTACCAAAAGTGTTGTTACAGCCATATTTCCTGTAGCAGAATATTCCCCGGGATAATCTTTGCACGACATTTGCAAGAAGAAGAAATTGAATTAGAAAATTATGAGATATGGGTTTTGGGGAGAATATGATGAATTGAGTAATAAGTGGGTGAAATTTTGAGAAAATGCATGATAAGCAATGTACGAGCATGTTTTAAAATTGATTTAATAAAAATTACCAAAATTTTTGTAAACAATTATAGATATCTTTCTCTAGAAAATTTATAGTTGTGTATGGTTGTACGTATCCCAAGATTAGATCATGACTTGGAGATGGTTTCAAATCATGAACATATGGTCATCCACCTATCAACCATGATTTCCATGATTTTTAAATTTTGCACAAGTTTTTGAGCTTGAAATTCAAATATGGAGATTTTATTTGTGGCAGATTCAAACCATCTTCAACAGTAGCAACATTATTCATATATTATTCAAGATTTACAATAGACTTAGATCATCATTTACAATAGTGGAAACATATTTAGATATTTATTAGATCCTCCAGTAGCATAAACACTCTTCATTAGCATTATCTTCATAATTCTTCATCAAACATCAACCATCAATTAGCATTGGCATTCTTCATATTATCACTAGATTTCTTTATTAGAATATTGTAGCAAAAATTCAGCTTCAATAGTAGAATCAACATTGGTGTTAGCATCCAAATTTAAAAAGAGTCATAACTCCAGTTCCAAGTTCAAAGATGTTAAATTTGGCAGCATCGATAGTCATTCTCCAATGAGAGGCCATATGGGGCACCCTGAGGCTAGATAGGGAGATTTAGAGAATCAACCAGTCTTGTGAGGAATTGAAAAAAGCCAGGGGGGAATGTACAACCTCTGTGAGTCATACCAAAAGTCAGGATGAACAAGATGCTATGTGAGTCTAATGAAAAAGTCAGGGGGACGTAGAACCTCTGTGAGCATAGACAATCTAGTGCAAAAGTTGGGGGGAACGTACAACCTCTGTGAGCATATACAGACTAGTGCAAAAGTCAAGGGGAACATACAACCTCTGTGATCCTAGTCAAACCTTGTGAGCCATGAGAAAAAGTCAAGGCATCTAGAAAAATTTAGGTTGAATATAAAATTCCTATGAGCTGGAAACAAACGATATTCCTAATATTGCAAATGAAATGTATTGATCTAGTGCATTGGCACGTGTAACATTATCCACCATGAAGAGAATTGTGAATTTCCTTGTAAAGAGTCATGTTATAACTAAAGTCTCAAGTCTAGTTCTATTTTAGAACTAAAATGTAATGTTGAGTTGTAACTATTGAGTTGTAACTAAAGTCTGAAGTCTAGTTCTATTTTAGAACTAAAGTGTAATGTTGAGTTGTAACTGAAGTCTTAAGTCTAGTTCTATTTTAGAGCTAAAGTGTAATGCTGAGTTGCAACTGAAGTTTTAAGTCTAGTTCTATTTTAGAACTAAAGTGTAATGTTGAGTTGCAACTAAAGTCTTAAGTCTAGTTCTATTTTAGAACTAAAGTGTAATGTTGAGTTGTAACTGAGGTCTCAAGTCTAGTTCTATTTTCGAACTAAAGCATACCAGTCTCAAGTCTAGTTCTATTTTCAAACTAAAGTGTAATGCTGAGTTGTAACTAAGGTCGCAAGTCTAGTTCTATTTTCTAACTAAAGCATACTAGTCTCAAGTCTATTTCTATTTTTGAACTAATGTGTAATGCTGAGTTGTAACTGAGGCCTCAAGTCTAGTTCTATTTTTGAACTAAAGCATACCAGTCTTAAGTCTAGTTCTAAGTTCAGACTAAAGTATGAAGCTGAGTTATTATTAACTCATGCAAACAGGTTACTATTTCGAGTATCTCCTCTTCTCCTCTTCAGCCTATATAAGCATAGGTCGATCCCTCTCTTCAACACAGTTTTGATATGTAGGTTAAGGGAGAAGCAATAAAGGAGTATATCAATGATAAATAGGTAGCATACCAAAGAAACATATTAGTGTTGTATATCAACAATAGAGGCATCATATCAGAGGTGTATTTCAGCAAGGTCTTTTAGGTCTTTGTCAGGTTAGAGTCATCTTGGCAAGCTCTTTAAGAGTAGAACATTCATGGTGGATATTTGTAAGTGATCTTACATTATTAATGCAATAAAGGAATATTGTTTGTTGGGGGTTTTCTCCCTGTATAGGGTTTCCCCAGGTCATATGTGTTGTTGATGTGCATGCTTACTTATCTACATAGTTATTTCTATTCGATTATGATTTGGTATTGTTGAAGTGTATTAAGTTGGAATCAAAGTGTTGAAGAAAATAAAATAATTAATCTGCATAAGAAATCAAGCTCACAATTTAACATGGTATCATAGCTTAGGGTGTGTTAAACATTTTGAAGTGCAGCAACAGGTACACATAGATCCAAGCTAGCTTTATTAAGTTTCTAGTGTGAAGTCCATGGCATCCTCCATTTCAGTCAGGGTCGAGGATAGGCTCGAAGGAGCTACCAAATTCAATGTGTGGAAGCTCCGGATAACAAATATCTTGCAGGAGCATGATCTTGAGAAGTATGTGACCATAGTGGTGGAGGAACCGATGAATAATGTAGGAAGAGCGGCCTTCAGGAAGAGCCAAGCAAAGGCCAAGAGAATCATCTTTGACTCATTCAAAGACAATATAATGCTTGCAATGTCTTCGTTAGTGACTCTCAAGGAATGTATGGATACCTTGGTGAATCTGTATTAGAAACAGGCTCCAATTTAGAAGAGGACACTTGAGCACAAGATTAATTATTTGAAGATGGAGAAAGGTGAATCAGTGGCATATTTATATTAAGGGATAGCCTAGATTAGAGATCAAATTTTGGTCACAAGGGTGACAGTGGATGATGATGATTTAGTGCATAACATTTTTTATGGTCTTCCTTCTTCATGGGAGACCTTCTTATCCAGTGTAAGTGGGAGATATATTCAGCCCACGTTTGAGAGGTTATGGCATGATTTCCTCTAGGAGGAGAGTCGCACAGCTACCAGGAGTGAGCCAACGAAAGAAGAGCACTCAACTTTAGCATCAAGATTCAAGGGAAAGAAGAAAGGAACTTTGTAGAAAGGATCTCAAAGGAAGCCAAACACCAAAGGCACATTCAAAGGAAAGAATATTGATACCTCTAAGATTAAATGCTTTAGTTGTAATAAGTTGGGCCATTTTGCTAAAGATTGTTGGTTTAGAAAGAAATATCCAAGGAAAGGAAAACATCATGCCTCAACCACTGAGGATAATGAATTCAAAAGAAATCAGAAAAGTCCTTCTAATGAGAAAGAAAATAGAAAAGAATATTACTTGGTTTTTACCTTATCCAGTTCAGTTTTTACAGGGCTGAAAACTTGGTTAGTAGAGAGTGGTGCATCAAACCACATGACAGGGTACAAGGAGATCCTCTCAGATTTCAAGACAAAGTCTTTTGCAGAGCAGGTTGAGCTTGGGGATGAAAAATGTAATTACAATATAGAGAGAGTAGGCTCTATCTCCTTTACATTGGAATCTGGGGCTAGACTCCATATTGATGAAGTATTATATGTTCCAGGGCTCAAGAAGAATCTACTATCAGTTTCAACCCTTGCAGACAAGGGATTTTGGGTGATATTCAAGGACATGAAGGCATTACTATGGGATAAAGGTATCCACTTAAGTATAGAAGAACCCATTGGAACTCGCAGTGGAGGACTGTACATCGTGTTAGGACAATCAGTTTAGGTATTGGCTCATGATGCAACTAGATCCACCGAGTTGTGGCACATAAGACTTGGACATCTTCATTACAAATTTCTTCCATATCTATAGAACATGGTATGTGGCATGCCCTCTATTTCTCTTAGTAAAAATGAATTTTGTAAGGGATACATGCTAGGTAAAAATATAAATAAAGCATTTCCTAGTAGTGATAACAAATCTTAGGGAATCTTAGATATGTTTCATTCTAATGTATGTGGTCCCATGTCATCTCCCTCACTCAATGGTTGTTTTTATTATGTCATTTTTATTGATGATTACTTAAGAAAATGTTGGATATATTTTCTTAAAGCTAAAAGTGACACATTTGATAAATTCAAAGAGTATAAATCCTTTATTGAAAATCAGACAGGGAAACACATCAGAATCGTTAGAACAAACAATGGAGGAAAGTTTGAATCTCTCTAGTTTGAGGATTTCTGCAAGTCAACATGAATCAAGAGACAATTGACTCTTCCATATAACCCTAAGAAAAATGGTGTTGCTGAGAGGAAAAATATAAGTATTTGTGAGGCAGTGAAAGCAATGATGTTTGACCAGGATATGCCAAATTCTTTATGGGAAGAAGATACCTCTATTGTCATGTATATTCAGAATAGGTTTCCACATACTATCTTGAAGGACAAGACTCTTGAAGAGGTCTTCTCAGGGATCAAACCTAAAGTAGGGCATCTAAGGATATTTGGGTGTCCTATGTATATTCATGTCCCTAAGGAAAAGAGGACAAAGATGGAACCATCAGGAAAGAAAGGGGTTTTTGTGGGGTACAGTGAGAACTCCAAGGCTTACAAGATTTAGGTATCAGGTAAGAGGCAAATAGAGGTAAGCAAAGATGTGACTTTCCATGAGGAAGACGCATTTAATAAATCCATAGAGCTTCAGTAGGAATTAGAAGTAGTTCAACCAGCTTCACCCTCTTCTGAAAATGAAGAGTCATATGATCAGAGGGAGGAACCTTGTGAAGGGCCAAGTAATGAGCCCCTAGAACCTGCTGAAGTGTTAGAAATAACTCTTGAAGAACCTCCAGCCAAAAGGAATCTAGGGTGGCTTAAATAAATAGTGCAGGAAGCAGAAAAGATAGTTGCTCCCAAAGGAGCTTTAAGAGAAAGGAAGAGGCCTCATAGGTTTGGAGGCTATGTTGCACTGATGAGCATCATTAGTGATGTCGAACCTTCTTCATTTGAAAAAGAAGATAAATTACAAGTATGGAAGGATGCCATGGTTGAGGAATACATGTCTATTATAAAGAACAATGTTTGAGATATTGTGTCGAGGCCAAAAGACAAATCAGTGGTTTCTTCCAAATGGATCTATAAGATCAAACATGTAGCTAATGGAAGTGTGGAAAATTTCAAAGCAAGATTTGTAGCTAGAGGCTTCACTCATAAAGAAGGAATCGACTACGAAGAGACTTTTTCCCCTGTAGCCAGGTATACCTCCATTTGAACTATTATTGCTTTAGCTCCCGTTCTTGGTTGGAAGCTACATCAGATGGATGTAAAAACAACATTCTTGAATGGAAAGATTGAACAAAAGGTCTCTGTGGAACAACCAAATGGTTTTGTACTACATAACAAAGGCACTCATGTATGCAAGCTAAGGAAGGCCTCGTATGGTCTTAAGCAGGATCCCAGAGTTTGGTATGACAGGATTGATGGCTTTCTTAAAAGCCCGGTGTTACACATGATTTTGGTCACTTTGGTGATGTTTCAACAATGTTGTATTCAGGCTCCCAGCAAGGACTTTTTGCCTAAGAAAAAAGATTGTTGTCTTCTTCCAAAAACATATTTTTAAGGTGAGTTCGCAGGCTGCCTATGGCCTAGGGTGAGAGAACCCCTCATTCTCATAGGCCACTCACACATAGGGTGCGAACTTCTCGCAGTCTGCTACATACACAGGGTGTGAACCTGTTTTTAATCTTGGAAAGGAGAAGAGGTCTCGAGGGTTCTAGAAGGGAATCTTCTAGAAAATGAGTTGGCATTCATATGGTTTTCATTCTACTAACTTCTCATATTTTATGGGATCATTCTCATCCATGTAACCATCTCTCCTTCTCCTATATATTGAAAGGTTTCTCATGGAAAAGGTTAAGCAAGATTGAATGAAGAATTGGTGAAAGAATTGTATGAAGAACCCTGCTTTGACAGAAGCTTGAAGGCTCTATTTGGTCTATCAAGAGGAATTGGATATTCTTCACACAAGTACAGAGCAAGTGTGTGTGTTGGAACCAAGGGTCACTGAAAGGAAGCTTGCAACATCAAGGCAATTAGGTTGTATCTTCTACTTTCAATTAATATGATACAACGACATGTCCCTTTCCCATAAAGTCACTCTTACTTTATTGTGTAATTCCTTGATCATATGCATAAGTTGACATTGAATATACTTTGCTATCTTCACTTTGGTTGGTTTGTATTGTCTCAGACTTGACTTCACGAGAGCACCGGAGCGAAGCGGGAACAACAGAGACCTAAGGAAGCGATATAAAGGTATGTCACTTATTCCTTCCTATTAGTAGATTCAATGATCACAACTTAGGGAAAGAGTCATGTCCTGTCCTGTTTCGCTCTAGATCCAGGTGGATCTAGGGAGATCTGTTAGTGTTCACACCTACCGATTAGTCCAATAACAAAATTGGCGACTCCACTGGGGACGCAACCCATTCTTTAGTGGTTTTTGGTGGTTTTTCCTTGGCCATTTGCTCTTGCCTTACCATTTTTCATTTCTATCAATCTCTAAGTCTTGAGGAGACCCTGACAGACTCTTTGGGTCCAGAAGCTCCTTAAAAATTTTTGACATTTTTCCAAATTTTTCTTAGTTTCAGGCCTTCTCACACTGCACCCTTCTGTAGCCTATGAGAACCACTAGAGTTCGCACCCTACTATTCAGTCTAGTGTGAACTTCTCACACTCTGCTTGTGTCCAGCCTACGAGAATCCTTCATTCTCGCACTATACACCACTGCTAGCCTGCAAACCCATTTGGAAATTTTTTGGATTAAGTTTTTTTTGTATCCTCAGATGCCTAGATTTGTATGTGTGTCTGAAAAGAACTTCTTTGGCTAGTGATTGATTGTTTCTTGACTTAGAATTTCATGAATGATTAGTCTTCGCAAGTCGAAAGCTCTTCTTGTTCATTTTTTCTCAACTGTTATCTCTTGACCTTTTCTTAACAAGGATATAATCTTTGGTATTGCGATCCGAGTGCTTGTTTGGTTGGGAGCTGGTGATCGATTTAAAAGTTGGGATTAATTGTCTTTTTCAATTGCTCGTTACTTGGAAAATTGTTATCCATATGCATTTGAAGAGACTAGTCTTGTCTGTTTGATATTTTTGTCTTCATTGAAAGATTGGTTTGGGTTTTTTGTTGTATATGGCTTTTTCAGCAGTTGCTTGTTTTTCTTAGTTCCACCACTGTTGTTTGGTTTCTAGTGAAAATTAAAAAACATTTTTCTTTTCAAGCAACTTTTTAGTCGAAAATATTGATATTCAATTGTTGAAATAGAACGAATAGAGAATTGGAATTGTTCATGGTTCATTGATATTACATTTCAAAGAAGATCGTATATAGTAGTTCAAGATTGTTCCAAAAAACTCCTCTTTCCCTCCTGTAAATAGGATTCATCGAACAAAAATTGGTATCTTTCATTCCTATCTATGCATTGTTGGGTCAGATTCTCACACAGCATCGGTTTCATTTCCGTCTCCTTTGAGTAACAACAACCTTTAATAATATTGCACAATTTTTAAAATTTAACTAGTAACTCTTTTCTAGGACTCTATTACACCAACATTAGCTAGGCTAGAGCTTTGGAATAGGTAGAGAGATACACTCTCCAAAGCACAAAACACACAATATCATCTTGTGGTAAGGAGTGTCAAATTCCATTTACAACATTCTATCCTGGGAAGCCCTTGTCACACAAGGGTCAAACCTGAGGTCACATCGAGATTGACAGAGTTACTCACCTTGCTTTGTTGATATTGGTGTAGAGACTGCACGTATTATGGGGGTCACTTGAAGGTATACCCACAATGATGAGTGGAATCCTCACAAGTTGATTTTGGGCTAGATACCCTGCCCTTGCATGTGGATCAGACTGTCGACTGTTCCCCCAGGCCTTATTGTTGGTGGTGGTAACCTTAGTGGCCTATCTTCTTAGGGTCTTACACAAGGTGATTGTGAAGGGGCAAGTCTTCACGGTACCTGGAATCGACATTGGCCAAACTCACTCGAGCTCCTTGGAGGGTATACCCATGATTATGTGTGGAAGCTTGCACCAAGGTGTAAGTCCGTTAAGCAGGTCATCAATGTAACTTTTCCACCCCAACCCAACCCCTTGTCGTCTCGTCGTTGCGACGTTGGATTTCATTACCAACTAGTGACTTCAGAATTAGAAGGTCTTGTTTGCTTGGTTTTGCTTCCTAGATTTTTTACTAGTGCATGTTGTTTGTTCACCCAAGTTGACCATAGAAATTCCTTCCTAAGTTTTTTAACTCGATCACAATTGACCCTCCACATCGTTCATGTAGAATGCAAGGCTTACCCCCAGAAAATCTGGAAGGTTCTCAACCCTTTCCTACCAACTAACCGGAGGGCTCTCCTCAACAGAGTGAAGTCCAAGACATTACCACTACACAAGTGGAAAGAACTGACTCTCTAGAATGGTTCCGAATTACCAATTCTCAAGAGGACTTTTGACTTCATCCTGACTCTGAGAGACGTATTATGTGAGTGAATTCTTTCGAAGACTTGGTTGTTCTGTCTTCTGGATCACCGACTGGACCTTTCCTAGGACCTAAGGGTCAAGATCCTTTTTGGACTACTGGCATTTTTAGACGGGATCTCTTTGGCTTAGAAGCATGCATTGATATCACTGTCTCACCTGCGCTACCCGAAACATCTAATCCAGACGCAGTACCTTTTACTATTGCTTATTATTTTCCTAGTACAGAAGCTCCTCGAGTTGACCACATCTTGAGTCTCCCTTTACAAATGGTCCATTACATAGATTCTATGAGTCTTCACACCGGGATTACCGTGGCTAGACAAGCCCCCATTGGCACACCAATTTCGCCCAGAGTCACCCCGACACTTCCACCCAGATACCATGAGTTGAATGCCTCTATCCCCACTCCTACGCAAATCAAACTTGGAGCACCTGGTGGTTCCACTTCTTCTGGGAACCATCCTCTCGGTTTCATTTCGACACTTCCTCCGCTCCCTTTCAAAGGACCTCTTTCATCCTCGATCGGAGGCATTGATCCTAGTGGCACCATTCCATCATTCACACCAAATTACCAGATTCTTGTTGGTGGAAAATTTTACCAAGGAGGCCCAACTCAACCCCCCCTTGCAGGACAAATCCCAATTGGAACACAACCCCCGATTGGAGGGAAACCCCCACCGACCCCACCCTATGGAAAAAACATACCTCCATCTTTGGCCCAGTATTGGAATCATCTTATACAACATAACCCTCACCCGACTAGGGGGCAACAATTTTCGGCTAGCTCCATCATACCCCCCGGTACAGGCCAACCCTATCCAGGTACGTCTAATCCTATTTGGGGCTTGAATGCTCAACCCCACACCCCCATTCAAGGGTACAACCATACAAGTTACTTGCCTCCACAACAACCACCGAATCTCCCTGGATCTTCGCATTATATGCAGACTGCTTATGGTCCCACTAGTTTGTCGATGAGACTCCCTTCCCAAAGTCACCAATACCCGCATGTGAATAGATAGTTACCTTTCTTAGCCACCCTAGACCTCTCGGATATGTCGATGATTTTAAATGATCTGATCCATCACTCTCCCCAATGGACAACCATACTGGCCAAACTACCATCTGACATCCCTAAATTTGATGGAAAAACAGGAGAGGACCCAAACAATCACGTAATGACTTTTCAGCTTTGGTTCTCATCCAACTCCTTGATGGATGACTCTATTCATTTACGCCTTTTTCAACGAACCCTCATGGGCTCCGTCGTGAAGTGGTATATAGAATTACCACAAGGTTTCTTCACCAACTTCAACACCCTCGCTATGGCTTTCCTCACCCACTAGCAGTTACCGATCTGCTATGAAACGGGGACCGAGATTTTGAGTTCTTTTAAACAAACCAAAGCCACTCATATCTCTGATCACATTCATGAGTGGCGACGGAGATGACGTCTCATCAAACTCAAAATTCCTGATCAGTTGTTGGCAGAGTGGTTCACAAAATCATTCGTGAACGACATCGGGCGTGACATCGCCATGGGTGGAGTTGTCACAGAAGAACAGGCCATTAGTCGTGCTCAATACCTTGACCTCGTTTACTCACAAACGGGTACTCTTTACGACTTACTCCTTGATGTGCCTCATCCTTCTACTTCCTCCACTTCAACTACTCCTACTTCTTCTCATGCAGTTGATGGTGTGATTGGCACTTTCCATGCCCAACCTCATTCCATCCAAACCTCTAGCAACAACCCCAAACCCATTTTTCCTAATATTCAAAATGCTCTGTCTCCTACCCCTCCCACCGGAAATACTTCTGAGGTAAATGATGTTCAATCTACCCCCGTCAGTAAAAACAAATCCTGAAATGGAAAGGGTAAGAATAAGGAGGACAAAAATAATTCGCAAGCAGAGAGAACCAAAACAACACCTATTGACGATAGGGATAAGTGCAAACCCCGATACCCTTGTCTTATCTGTGGTGATGATCACTACACTAAGGATTTTCCACGATGAGCCGAAGTTACTAAGTTCCTTCAAGGGACCATGAAACCACCCACTCCAGCCGTATTGTCACAACCCTTCCCTTCTCAACAACAGGCCCAATTGGTTATTCACGACCAACCTTCCCCCTCTAATACATCCTATGTCTTAATGTGTACAGGAGATTCGAAGCAAAATGACATCACACTTACCACTCGAGCCAAAGATTATTCTTCCTCCAAAGAGAAGGTTGATGCTATACCTCCTTCATTGGTCCAACCCTCTCCGACGACTCCACCTACCAATGGTCCTCTTCATCTCGAACGACCTAGCCTCGACACAATTCTTCGCCCTCCTCCAAAGGGCATCGTTCGGAAATCGGATTTCAATCCTCATGCCCGTACTGCCCAGAACTATAGTATTGTTGAAGATCTGGCCCAGGCACCATCTACGATGCCAGCCCTCGAAGTCCTTCAAATTTGTCCTATACAACGGAAGGCACTGTTGAAAGCTATCGGTGGAATCGACCCTACGAATACGAATTTAATAATTTTTGACTTGGAAGATCACATTCCAAGGTTACCCCCTCAACTCGCATTCCAAACACAAGTTATTGTCTCTGACAAAAACATTTGTAGAATAGTTATCGATGAGGGTGCCTCGACATGTGTCATGTCTATTACCTACTGGAAAGCCATCGGCTCTCCTCCTTTGAATAAATCCCACAACACACTCAAAGCCTTTAATGGCTTTGGTTTCAAGCCTTACAGTGTCCTCCCTTCATTGCCGATTACATTAGAAGGCAAAACAGTCCAAGTTGAAGTGGAAGTCTTTGACGCTCCTCTCGATTACAACCTTCTACTTGGCCGTAGCTGGATTGATTCCATGCACGCAGTTGTGTCGACTATTTTCCATGTCGTGAGTTTCCCTCATCAAGGAAAGGTAATTACTATCGACCAATTAGCCTTCTTTAACTCGGATGCGCGTGCCAGAAACATACCGTTCATTTCCAAACCCCCCCCTCGGATACAAGAACGTTGATGTGGGTCTTCTTAAAGACTCCTCGTTAATGGGTACCTTCCCCATCCCACCACCCGATGTTCCACATCCGTCTGTCACCTCGATCAACATGATCTCCACCTCTATTCATGGAACCTCTGCATCTCACGACCCATGGATGGTACCCAACCCCGGTGATCATCTTCGTTACTGCAATGAAATGCCTTTGAGTCCGGTCGAATCCCCCTATCAGGCCATTCAATCGGCAACTCCTTCTACCCCCCTCTCTTGGTGATTTATCTCCAGATCCTTTTCGCGTCATTTTTCCCACGGACGAGATGATTATGTCTGTTATGGAAGATACCCCTTGGGAAGATGGACATCATCGTTCCATCCTCTTCCTGGAACAACACACCATCGAGAGCTAACAACAGATCTCGACCCCGTCGACCGTTGTCGTCATTTACACCATTCCTAAGTCTACACACGATGTGTTTTCCGAAGGGAACTTAAGTAATATCTCACCCACCATTCCCCTCGACATATCCATAAAACCAGTAATTGTCAAAAATGTGCATATCAGAGCTTCATGTTCCCTCGATGAAATCGTCACCTACAAGTCACTTTTCAAAGAATTTCATGACGTCTTCGCCTGGAGCTATGAAGAAATGTCAGGTATTGCCCCGACATTGTGATACATGAGATTAAGATATACCCATATGCTAAACCAGTCCGGCAACGCCTTCGTCCGGTCCACCCACGTAAAGCGGGTTCTATCAAGCTTGAAGTCAAGAAACTTCTCAAATCCGACTTTATTTACCCAGTGGCTCTCACTGATTGGGTTTCCAATCTTGTGTCGTTCAACAAGAAACAAGGCACAATCCGTGTGTGCATTGATTATAGGGATATTAATAAATCATGTCCTAAAGACAACTTTCCTACCCCCTTCGTCGACCAAATCGTCGACGATTGTGCCGGAAGTGAAATCTTCTCTCTGATGGATGGTTTCTCCGGATACAATCAAATCAATATTGTTCCTGAGGACCAACACAAAACCGCTTTTATTTGTCCTTGGGGCACTTTTGCCTATCAGAAACTTCCTCTCGATTTAAAAAATGCTAGCGCAACTTTTCAACGCGCTATGTCTTATGCCTTCCATGATATGAAGCACATCATGCAACCATATCTAGATGACTTACCCTCTCATGCCATGCGCCGTGTAGATCATCCAATACACCTCCGAGTCATTTTCCTCTAATGTCGGTTTTACCATATACGCTTGAATCCTCACAAATGTGTTTTCTGCATAGAATCTGGCCGACTTCTAGGCTTTATTGTTTCACGTCAAGGGATCAGGGTAGATCCTTTGAAGGTTGAGGCGATTCTCAATCTCCCTCCTCCTTCTTTGGTTCGCCCATTACAAATTTTGCAAGGGAAAGAAAACTTTCTTCGTCGTTTCATCCCGAACTATGCCGAGATAACTCTTGGATTTACGCGAATACTAAAAAAGGGGTCTGAGTTCGTATGGGATACCACTGCCAACTGTAACACCCTGTTTCCCCCAGCTTGTAAATATAACTGGACTGGCCAAGAACTTGGCAAAATCATGAATGTGAATATGTGATGTAAATGGACCTTGAGGAAGAGGTCAATGAATGAGAATAACATTTTGAAGTTATTGAAGGATTGCTGAGAGGGGATGTGCAGAAAAGAGACCACGATGGCTGTGGAAGGCACCTGGAAAGGGGGCATTAACTTCCACCGAGAATTAAATACCGTATTTGGATTCCACTGGCCCGAAGAACCAAAAGCGGCTCGCTGGCCCTGAAATTTAATGCCTCGCAGGCTGGTAGGAGGATGGCTTGATGAGGGATGGGATGGTGAACCGCCTATCCATAGAGCCGTCAGGCCTGATCGACACGAGGGTAATCGTGCCACACACAACCTCGCGAGAGGATAAGGCGTATGGCAGAAGTGATTGAGAGGGCAGACGTGAGGGGAACTCTGGAATTACGTAGAGTGAGTGATAGCAGAGAGGAAGGATTGCAACCTTCGCTCCTGGTCACTGGCAGATAGAGAGACGCAATCTCAAAGCATCGTGGTCTCAGCTCGGGGGTGGCTAGTGGTAAATCCATTGGGAGTCACTGAGCCTATGGTTGGGTGGAAACGAGCACCCCTCTCAGTAGTTGCACCCACTTCTGGTGTTATCTCTGATAAGTGTTTTACATATTTTGTCTTGAAAATTCATAGACTGATATATATATATATGCCTATAGAACTGTGAGATTGTGAATGATTTCAGTGTAAGAATGTCTGTGCAGTGTTTGATAAGAATGAATAGATATATGCTTATAACAGAGGAAACCATGCATGACTTACGTTGATAAATGAATCAAATTATGTCTAGGATGAACCTCGTTAGCCTTCCCGCCCATTCTCGAAAAGTTGTTTCCTCTTACCATCTCCAGGGATGCCTTGGAATGGGTCTCATCGCAGAGACTTTCTCTCCTTAGAAAGGTTCACCAAGAACCCAAAAAAAGGACTTGAACGTGCAAGTCTTAATAACCCTGTATGAGGAGGAATGACCCTCTTAAGATTTCGAGGTAGCAGCATAGGGATAAGTAACAAATCGACAGATGAGACCCTATCGGAAGAACCATGGTCATTCGCAACCATTAGATTGGCGGAAGTAGTAGGAGTGTTATACCCCTTACTCCTTTCCCCTCTATCTTCGTGAATAGCGAGGAAATCGGGATCGTAGGTTCCCCAATGTCCATGAGAACATTTGGACTAACGATCTTTCCACATCCACGAAGTAGTGAAAGAATGCACAAGGTGGGACAATTTGAGCCAATGGATCTCATTCAGAAATCCCGTCGGCCGTTGGATCAGGTTAAGATGTTCGAAGTTTAGTCTCCGAAGTGTGTGTAGGGAGGACGGACCTAGACCGTTAGATCTTGGTCCAATTACCCGTCAGCCGTTGGATCGGACCGGAGCTATCCAAGGGTTGCCATCGAGAGTCGGGATATCGACCTTTCCGTGGACAGGAGATCGGGGAAGTCCGAAGGGAAAACCTCGGTAAAATCTGAGCCGTCCGTTTGAAGAGACATGTGTCAAAAATCTGTAGAGAGTCGGGATATCCAACATCGGGAAATCGGAGTTCCCGAGGTCGTGAGAATTAGGACGCTATAAGTCATGAAACAGCGAGATCAGATCTGAACCATCTATTAGGGTAGGATACGTGGTGGAGATCTGAAGAGAGTCGGCAAATCGAGAGTTCTATGAGCAAGAGGTCAGGGAAATCCATGGTGAAACCGTCGATACAATCAGAGCCGTCCATCTGATTGGAACGGGTGGAAACCATCGGGACTCACATAGATAAGTGCCCTTTTGGGTTGGTGTTTGGCGGAGTCCAAGGCTCAATCTGGACCGTCCATCCATTTAGGACGCGTGTCGGAGAGATGGAGCCATTGGGATATTGGCATTCGAGAAATCGGGATTTCTGAGGTCGAAAGAACCGGGACATCGAAAGTCCCAAAATATCAGAGGAACCGAGACTGTCCGTTTGACGATACACATGGCAGAGATCGGAGCCATCGAGGAAGGCTCGACAAGGAAGCCGTCTATCAGCGTTTGGGTCATCGGGAAATCAGGGATCCCGGTGACAAGAGGTTTGTGCACTTTGAAATCGCAAAACACGATACCTCGATCAGTGGGGGACAGTTGTCAGCGTATCCAGAGAAGTGGAAGCCCCCTTGAGTGGGAGCCAGCTGTCGACACAGCGGAAAAGGAGGAGAGCTCGTCGTGTGAGGGCCAGCTGTTAGTGTAGCAGAGAGTCGGTATTCGGAGAATCGGGGATTCCGTGGTCATGGAAACTTTACATTTAAAAGTCACGAACCCCGAAACACTGACAAGAGGTAAGGTTGTGGTCACGAAGACATCGGTCACGTGGACTAAGGACTTAGCCTAGGAAGCTAAGGCAGCAGAGGAACGTGTTGGGGATCGGGGACCGGTGAACCAAATTGTTGGGACATCACAAGTATCAAAACCCCGATAGGAGGAACCCCGACAGAAGTGTATGGCTGCGATCATACGAGAAGCGGTCATATGGACCCAAGGGACTAGTCCAAGGGGAATAGAACCCCGATAGGAAAAATATAAGGTTGCGGTCTCATGAGCATGTTCATGTGGACTAGGGTATAGCCAGGAGGGACTAAGGCCGGAAGAGAGCTCATCGGAGATCGGGAAATCGAGAGTATAAGAACCCTCGACATTAGAAAGGATGAAACCCCGAAAACCTGAAATTGTCATCAGGGAAAGACCACGGTTAGGTAAAGAAAGCCGTATAGGTGAATGAAAGACCCATGGACCCAGTTTGGCATTTTGCTGCTACAAGCTTCGAGGATTCTCATCGTTGAGAACTAAACGAAAAAATTTTGACTTTAGGTAGTGGGTGTGTTACAAAGTGGTATCAGAGCATGGTTACAACACTAGGCCTAATTGGGCTTATGCACGAGTCACGCATAAACTTCGTTTGAAGCACTCCTACGAGGAGTAACCCCCTGACTTAACTCTCTTGTCCAGGATTAAAAAAAAAAAACTTGGGAAAATGAGAACCCGACTGTGTATGCATGTGAAAGAGTTATGAATTATGCGCAAAATATAAAAAATGAATTTAACTCTTGACTAATAACCATCGTTTGTCTTTTCACTCAAGCGAACGATCAACCACGGGAATCTACAGACGCAGAGTATGGTGACTCACCAAGAGGTGGAAGAAGGCTCCCACAACAGAGACAAAAAGTCTGACGAAAGAAGAACAATAGGAACCCCTCCAGACCTAGCTGAGACTGTGAGGAGTCTCATGATCAAATTGCAAAGCTGCAAGGCCGATAATGAAAGGATGATGAAGGAACAAGAAAAGAAAACTGAAATTAATGCAGTTCTACTGCAGAGCTTATCAGACCTACAGCGACAAATGTAGCATGAACCTGAGACACAGAATCATGGTCGTGTCAGTGGTCACACTGAGAGAAGCACATCCAGAAAGGTCCACCTCAGAGGTAAAGGACTAGTGTCAAATGATTCCACTGAGAAGGAAGCTAGTGATACAGAAGGCTCTTCCTGCAGCAGGACCAATTCCTATTCTCGCAGAAAACAGAAGAAGCAAAAGACTTCCAAGAATCATAAATTTGAAGAATTCAGGAAGGCCAAACCTCCCTCCCTCAACAGTGAGATAAAGAAGGGAGAGGAAGCCGAGGCCTGGCTACTTGGACTGAAGAAATATTTCAGAGTCCATGATTTTTCAGAAAACTTGAAGGGCCGAGTGGCCACTTTCAATCTGAACAGAAAGGCTTCCATCTGGTGGGAAGACCTTAAGAATATGAAAGGGGTCCGCGAGGAGGACCTGTCTTGGAAACAGTTTGAAAAATACTTCCGGAAGAAGTATTTGTCGGAAAGATATTTCGACGAGAAAGCTAAAGAGTTCCATGAACTCTAATTGGGACAACTTACTATGGAGGAATATGTCAACAAATTCCTCGACTTATTGAGATATGTACCCTACATCAAAGCAAAAAAGGCGAAGGCACAACGCTTCATCAGTGGGCTACCCAAGGAATACCGGAACCGAATTGAATTTGATGAGCCAAAGACCTTAGAAGACACTATTCGAAAAGAAACATATTGCCATGAACAATATGGACCTCAGGCAGAGTCTCGTGGAGACTGGAAACATCAGAGTGGTTCGAGATTTCAGAAAAAGGGAAGCAAATCCTCAGGGTTTAAAAACTACAAAAAGAACCACAGAATGAACTTCCCAACCCGGAGTGTACTCCAGCAGAACTTTCCCTTGGGGGACGGAAATAAAACTTCTGGACCTATACCAGTGAAGACTAACAACCCAAAGAAAGAACCTCTGAAATGCTAGGATTGCAGAGGAGAGCATCTCCGGAGAGATTGTCCACACCGACAACAGAACAGTCGAAGAGTCTATAACCTTTAGGAAGCTACCATAGTTAATGATGTGGCAAGGAGTGTGCCACAGATTTATGCAGCCTTGGATAATAACCAAGATGACCACCAAGCTTCAGTGGTGAAAATAGAAGGTATGATTTTCAACCATTTAGTGTCTGTTTTGATTGACCCTGGTTCAAATTTGAGTTATATAGCCCCTAGAGCTGTTGATAAGTGTAAACTACAGCCACAGAAGCAAACTAAACCATGGTTGGTACAGTTAGCC
>ML813385.1:6292-37734 GCA_009831015.1 Picea engelmannii | reverse complement strand
TTGTGAATGATTTCAGTGTAAGAATGTCTGTGCAGTGTTTGATAAGAATGAATAGATATATGCTTATAACAGAGGAAACCATGCATGACTTACGTTGATAAATGAATCAAATTATGTCTAGGATGAACCCCGTTAGGCTTCCCGCCCATTCTCGAGAAGCTGTTTCCCCTTACCGTCTCCAGGGATGCCCCGGAATGGGTCTCATCGCAGAGAATTTCTCTCCTTAGAAAGGTTCACCAAGAACCCAGAAAAAGGACTTGAACGTGCAAGTCTTAATAACCCTGTATGAGGAGGAATGACCCTCTTAAGATTTCAAGGTAGCAGCATAGGGATAAGTAACAAATCGATGGACGAGACCCTGTCAGAAGAACCATGGTCATTCACGACCATCAGATTGGTGGAAGTAGTAGGAGTGTTATACCCCTTACTCCTTTCCCCTCTATCTTCGTGAATAGCGAGGAAATCGGGATCATAGGTTCCCCAATTTCCATGAGAACATTTGGACTTACGATCTTTCCACATCCACGAAGTAGTGGAAGAATGCACAAGGTGGGACAATTTGAGCCGATGGATCTCATTCAGAAATCTCGTCGGCCATTGGATCGGGTTAAGATGTTCGAAGTTTAGTCTCCGGAGTGTGTGCAAGGAGGACTAACCTAGACCGTTAGATCTTGGTCCAATTACCCATCAGCTTTCAGATCGGGCCGGAGATGTCTGAGGGTTGCCATCGAGAGTTGGGATATCGACCTTTCCGCAGACAGGAGATCGGGGAAGTCCGAAGGGAAAACCCCGGTAAAATCTGAGCCATCCGTTTGAAGAGACAGGTGTCAAAAATCCGTAGAGAGTCAGGATATCCGACATCGGGAAATCAGAGTTCCCGAGGTCATGAGAATTAGGACGCTATAAGTCTCTAAACAGCGAGATCAGATCTGACCCATCCATCAGGGTAGGATACGTGGCGGAGATCTGAAGAGAGTCGACAAATTGGGAGTTCTGTGAGCAAGAGGTCGGGGAAATCCATGGTGAAACCGTCGATACAATCAGAGCCGTCCATCTGATTGGAATGGGTGGCAACCATCGGGACTCACATAGATAAGTGCCCTTTTGGGTTGGTGTTTGGCGGAGTCTGAGGCTCAATCTGGACCGTCCATCCATTTAGGACGCGTGTTGGAGAGATGGAGCCATCGAGATATCGACATTCGAGAAATCGGGATTTCTAAGGTCGAAAGAACCGGGACATCAAAAGTATCGAAATCCCGGAGGAACCGAGACCGTCCGTTTGAGGATACATGTGGCAGAGATCGGAGCCATCGAGGAAGGCCCGACAAGGAAGCCGTCTATCGGTGTTTGGGTCATCGGGAAATCAAGGATCCCGGTGACAAGAGGTTTGTGCCCTTTGAAATTGTGAAACGCGATACCCCAATCAGTGGGGGACAGTTGTCAGCGTATCCGGAGAAGTGGAAGCCCCCTTGAGTGGGAGCTAGTTGTCGACATAGTGGACAAGGAGGAGAGCCTGTCATGTGAGGGCCAGCTGTTAGTGTAGAAGAGAGTCGGTATTCGAAGAATCAGGGATTCCGTGGTCATGGAAACTTTGCATTTAAAAGTCACAAACCCCGAAACACCGACGAGAGGTAAGGTTGTGGTCACGGAGACATCGGTCACGTGGACTAAGGACTTAGCCCGGGAAGCTAAGGCAGCAGAGGAACATGTCAGGGAATGGGGACCGGTGAACCAAATTATTGGGACATCACGAGTATCAAAACCTCGATAGGAGGAACCCCGACAGAAGTGTATGGTTGTGATCATACGAGAAGCGGTCGTATGGACCCAAGGGACTAGTCCAAGGGGACTAGAACCCCAATAGGAAAAATATAAGGCCGCGGTCTCATGAGCATGGTCATGTGGACTAGGGCATAGCCAGGAGGGACTAAGGCCGGAAGAGAGCTCATCGGAGATCGGGAAATCGAGAGTATAAGAACCCTCGACATTAGAAAGGATGAAACCACGAAAACCTGAAATTGCCATCAAGGAAAGACCACAGTTAGGTGAAGAAAGCCGTATAGGTGAATGAAAGACCCGTGGACCGAGTTTGGCATTTTGCTGCTACAAGCTTCGGGGATTCTCATTGTTGAGAACTAAATGAAAAAATTTTGACTTTAGGTAGTGGGTGTGTTACACCAACAAATATTTTGAAGCTTTGAAACTGTCCCTGACACGTACCCCGCTTCTCTTCCCACCTGATTACAGTAGTGATTATTTCTTCTACCTCGCAGCCTCGGATTACACCATCGCTATGGTTCTCATATAGGAGGATGATTCTCATGATGAACATGTCATCTATTACTTGATTCGAAGTCTTACACATACCGAAACCAAGTATTTACATGTTGAAAAACTGGCCTTGGCAGCCGTCCAAGTAGTTCAACGTTTCCGGCACTATATCCTCTCTTGCAAAACTACAGTAATTTCTAACTGCAACCCTATGCAACACATTCTCACATGTCAACTGCTAGGGGGAAAATACTCCAAATGGATCATGATACTCCAGGAGTTTGACTTAGAATTCAAACGCGCTAAGTCCAAGAAATCCTTAGTGTTTTCCGAGTTGATATGCGACTTTCCCTACTCTAAGACGGAAAATGTAGCAGCCGATTCATTAACTGGTGAATCCCTTTTCCTGATTAGTTCCGATGATCTTTGGTACGGAGATATCATCATATATCTCCAAACCCAGACTTTTCGGCCCAATTTGTCTAGTACTGACCGTCATCGAATACGCTACCAAGCCCATTAGTATATTATCCTCGATGATACTCTTTATCATCGTGGGATTGACTCAGTTTTTTGACACTGCCTCATGTTTGATGAAGCCAAGAAAGCCCTAAATGTCTTCCATTCTGGAGCCTGTGGTGGTCATATGTATGGGTATGCTACTGCCCAGAAGATCTTGCAAGCAAGGTATTTTTGGCCTTCTTTATTTAACGATTGTATAATTGTTGTCCAAAAATGCCACGATTGTCAGAACTACAACCATAAATACGATCACATCCTGCTCCTCTTCACCCTGTGGTCTCCATGGGTTATTTTGCAAAATGGGGTATTGATTTCATGACATGTTACCCTCACTCGGCTGGGGGGCATGGATACATTATTGTAGCCATAGACTATTTTACGAAATGGGCCAAGGCAATGCCAACATTTGACAACACCGGAAAGACCGCATCATTATTCATATTCTATCACATCATAGCTCATTTTGGTGTTCCTCAGGTTATCGTCACTGATCACGGTAGTCACTTTAGAAACTTCATGATGTCTGAACTCACTAAAAAGTTGGGTCTTCACCATGAAAACTCAACACCCTATTACCCACAAGCCAACGACCAAGTCGAAGAAATTAACAAAGTCCTCATTACCATGCTTCGACGAATGATAGGGATTCACAAAACGAGTTGGCACACGATGTTGTTTTTAGCATTGTGGGCTTGCCGGACATCCGTTAAGTCTGCTACCAGGTTTACACCATTCTGGTTAGTCTATGGTCTAGAAGCCATCCTGTCGATTGGATGTGAGATACCCTCCTTAAAACTAGCCGTTGAACTCCTCCCAAACACTTCTGCCGAAGAAGAACATCTGTTGTATCTCATGTGATTAGACGAAACTCGTCCCAACACCACCCTAGTCATAGAAGCTCGAAAGAAATGCGTCAAATCCCAATATGAAATGGGTTGTACTTAAAGAAGTACTATGCCTAAAATCACTTGTGCATGAGTACATGTATTTTATTGTATCATAGTTCTTGTGTGTTACTATAGTATGCTTTTTTGTTATCTGGTCTCTACCCTTATGTTACGTTGTGTTTGGTTTCCAGATGTCTAATTCTTCGCTACCCCACATTGGCTTCGCTGATGGCGCTAGCCGTAGTACTCAGAACCTTGCTTCTACTGCTTGGGAAATTTACACCCCTACAAATGAAATAATCACTCTACGAGGTGTGTGTCTCGGTCGTGCGACCAACAATATTGCAGAGTATAGCGTCGTTGTCGAATTGTTGATTGATGTTATTTTGCTCGGTATCCGTCACTTGGTTGTATGACTCGATTCACATCTAGTAGTACTACAGTTAAGTAATGTCTATGTTATTCGAATTTCTACTTTATTACGGGTATATTTACGAATTCGCCTCTTGGAACGTTATTTTGATTATATTGAGTATCAACACATTCCTAGATGTCTAAATACATTAACTGATGCATTAGCTAACTATGTATTAGACATACATTTGGGCCATTTATAAACCAATCACATCACATGTATCATACAACACAAGATAAGCTGGTAGAATCCATATATATGTATATAAAGATCAAAAGTTTTTACAAAAAGTTTATATCCAAGGACCAAAATCTCAAAATATAAAGCTCATAGCTTCCACAAAGTAGCATCATGGGTGACGCTCACGATAACACACAACTGCACGGGCCACCCTACGAAGTATTCGGCTAATAGAATCTGACACGCCCACAGTGTGGCACTGATAACGCTTAGGGATCTCCCCAATAGCCATATATGGAATGTCAGCAGTCAACACCTCCAAGTTTTTCTCCACTGCCTCATAGTCTTGGTCATCCCATCATGCCACTGGAGCCACCTCTCCTCACCGCTGAATAGGAGGCATGCCTGGAGGTCGATACGGCCCCACATCTGTGTCATCAAAAGGAGATTTTTGATTAGTTCTTAGACAAACATAAAAAACATTTTATACGATAAAAATTACAAAAACATTTAAAAGAACAAAATGTGTACTTCTTACCTAGGTCACCCCACTGAGCATCCTCAGGTAGTGATAAATCTAGATCCCCTTGGAAGTCCAAACCGGCATATGTGTAGTCATCAACCATCATCATCCGTGGTCGCAACAATCAAATAATGAATCATTGTATTTACTGATGGGCCTAGCTACGTGTCGGGCCATGAGGTTGCACCACCTCAACATCCTCAGATCCTGTGGGGCTAGTAAATTGCACTCAACCTATAATCTCAGCAATGGGACCCTCTCGAGAAAGAAGGACACCAAAAGTGATCTGTACCCAAACTGCTTCAAGTCTCCCTTCCTTCATTTCATCAATTGCCTCTTCATACTGCGGAGAAATGCATCCGACCAGTTGAAGACTCGTGGTTTTGTGCACTCTATGGCATATTGGAAGTAGATCTGGAGATCCATGTGTGGAACTGCACTCCCGACCATGCGTGCTATAGTGAAAAAAATGGTTTGCAAGGTCAAATCTTGGACCCCCCAAATAGCAACCTTGCCCTTGCTTTTTTCTGCCTCTGGAACACAGTACTGGCGACAATACTCACTCATAGGGAGTCCTCCACCTCGGAAAAAAGTAGATATCCTAGATATCTAGGGTCAAGGTGTGGACTCCCACGTGAAACAACTATTGGTCCATGTCCCACATATGAACCAAGTACTCCAACAACCTGATTTGGGCCCTCATGCCCGGAATCCAGAAGAATTTCAAGAGTCCACAGTCTCGGAGGGCAGCAATGGTGCCCGATTCATTCCCGACAATAGCATCCTCCTCCTCATGTTCTCTTTCTCACCACTCCAACATCATGATGGTCAAATGCCTGCACAAGAACCATAAGAGAATGGTCAACAACTCATTTCAAACCTTGACATATTTTTTAGTGAGCAAAAATCAAGTTCAATTTTCATTTTTTGGCCCCCACAGGTGCCCCTTTAGCACAGTGCGAGATTCTCGTAGGTGCCCTTAAGGCCACCTGCGAGAATCCTGGATTCTCGCAGGTCCCATATGGCTAGCCTGCGAGAATCCTTGGGCGCAATTTTTTTCTCTAAAACGAACCCAAAACCTTGAAAATTGCCAATAAAAACTAAAACTAAACCATAGAAAAGGTAGAAGATCAGAAGCTTACCTCGTTGACAGAGACAGATCGCTAAATGGTTGTTTGTGCCTCCCGCGTTCGAGCAATGAAATTTGGGGAAAAAGGAGGTGTTTTGGGCAAAGTTCTTGGCAAAATCACAATGAAAATGATAAAAGCCCTTTTTACCCATATTTATTCACTTTTTACCATTTTTGTTGATTTTTTATATTGTTTTTCCCATCAAACCTAATGCCTAATAGTCCTATGAGTGTGACTTTTTGCAGATATAGCGACTTTGAGGTCTACTAGAAGGAGTATGGATGTTTTTTCCATTTTTGTCGCATGTACGATTGTTTTTATGGTTTTTAGAAAAACCTTGAGCTCAATCTTCATTCGTTCTCGCACTCAAAAATACATGAGAACATAACCGAGTATACTTTTCTCGTATTTTCATACTCATCGTGGTAACACGAAAATGACGAACGCAAAGGAGTATCCTTTAAGCTCTTTTCACACTCCATAAAAATGAAAAGATCGCCGAGAGACCTTGTTCTGTTCATGCTCGTAAAAGTATTTGAACAAAACGTTCAATCAGCGATAGTTTATCACATCCTCTCAAACTATTTTATGAAAAATGAACTGAGAGAGTTCTCTTTAAGTGTTTTTCAGACTCTAAAAACATGAAAAACCCCTGAGTTTTCTATCTTTGGACTCGTTAAACAAACATTGAAAGACCCGTAATGGGACCGAACCACTCCTTCCTAGGGTTCGTTAAACATACTCTGAGGGAATCATCCAAAGGATGAGCTTACATCAACAAGCATATGTTATCCTCCTCAAGCTTGCGTAAAAATAAAGAGGTACTCGCCAGAAATGGTGGGGGAAATTTTGGGAAAGGGATGTGTTTTCGTATTCATATTAATGGCAGTAAGTGTCGCTCTTAAACATGACACCCCCTATTAATTATTTGAAGCCGGTTTGGGAAATCCATTTGTCTCTCATTCGACTTGCCACAAGGTCATATCCTGGGTTGTCTCTGAGTCAGTGCTGCCAAGTCCTTGGTCGTGTCATTCATATGCTCAAGAGAAGTTCATCCAAACCTTCTATGGAGTCGGCCATCTGCAGTTGTCCATTCTTACCATGTCGGCCTTCCCTGTGTCTGTTTCAACCTATATTCATACTCTGTTTCACCTTCAAAATCTGTTACTTATTTTGTGTCATTGATGGGGGGAAACATCAAGGCCCTCCTGTGACGAGTCTCGTTTCGTCGACTTCAACTTAGTATCCAGAAACAAGACTTAGAAATTGTTTGGTACCTTGGAACTTGCATGCCTCAATGGCAGGTTTCCTCGCTTTCGACAATGGGTTTTCATTATTGACCCCTAATTGGGAGATTCTGTCGAGTGTTCGACCTCAGCTCATTTATTCACATTCGTTGGATTGTATTAGTGTACCTTGGGAGTCATTGACATTAATGGTGATTTCCCTCGCACTTGTTAACAGTTTCATCAATGACCGGTAATCAAGTGGTTTCTACCATGTTCGACTTCATCACATGTAATCACATGGCTAGATTTGTACTTTTAGATGATGGGATTGAAGACCTTGGGTCTCATCTTTTTTATCCAGGCTAGGATGGAGTATGTATGATTTGCATCGACACATAGATCCACTTTATATGTCACGTGGCTATGTCGTCTTAATTTGAATCTTCTTGCATAGATCCATAGTGTATTCTTGGTGGTTATGTAGTATTTTGACGGCATGGATCCATGGTGTATGATTGGTGGCCATGACCTATGTTCATGATGTCATCCATCTGTGATCTAAGTATGGGAATGCCTACCTCAGAACTGGTATTATATTCTGCAGATGCTTGGTTGTTTGCAGGTTTTCGATTAGGTGCACTCCTAGTTTTTGACACACACACACATTTTACAAAGTATCTCGGCTGTCACAGATTCTGGCCTCATACTTTGGGGGGAATTTTGTTACACATTATTTTGGTCACTTTCGTGATGTTTCAACAATGTTGTATTCAGGCTCCCAACAAGGACTTTTTGCCTGAGAAAAATGACTGATGTCTTCTTCCAAAAACATATTTTTAAGGTTAGTTTGCAGGCTTCCTATGGCCTAGGGTACGAGAACCCCTCATTCTCACAGGCCACTCACACTTAGGGTGTGAACTTCTCGTAGTCTGCTACATACACAGGGTGTGAACCTATTTTTAAGCTTGGAAAGGAGAAGAGGTCTCGAGGGTTCTAGAAGGGAATCTTCTAGAAAATGAGTTTGCATTTGTATGGTTGACATTCTACTGATTTCTCAGATTTGATGGGATCATTCTCATCCATGTAACCATCTCTCCTTCTCCTATATATTGAAAGGTTTCTCATGGAAAAGGTTAAGCAATATTGAATGAAGAATTGGTGAAAGAATTGTGTGAAGAACCTCCCTTTGACAGAAGCTTGAAGGCTCTATTTAGTCTATCAAGAGGAATTGGATCTTCTTCACGCAAGTATAGAGCAAGTGTGTGTGATGGAACCAAGGGTCACTGAAAGGAATCTTGCAACATCAAGGCAATCAGGTTGTATCTTCTACTTTCAATTAATATGATACAGTAGCATGTCCCTTTCCCATAAAGTCACTCTTATTTTATTGTGTAATTCCTTGATCATATGCATAAGTTGACATTGAATATACTTTTCTATCTTCACTTTGGTTGGTTTGTGTTGTCTCGGACTTGACTTCACGAGAGCACCGGAGCGAAGCGGGAACAACAGAGACCTAAGGAAGCAATATAAAGGTATGTCACTTATTCCTTCCTATTAGCAGATTCAATGATCACAACTTAGGGAAAGAGTCGTGTCTTGTCCTGTTTTGTTCTAGATCTAGGTGGATCTAGGGAGATCTGTTAGTGTCCGCACCTACCGATTGGTTTGATAACACCTGGGCTTTTAGAAAAGCGATGTTGATGAAAATTTGTACTTCAAGGTAAGAGGTAACCAACCTGTTATACTAATATTGTATGTTGATGATCTCTTTCTAATAGGAGATGAAGGGATAATAGTCTGGTGTAAGAGGGAGCTAACCTCAGAATTCAATATGAAAATCTTAGGCTTGATGCATTACTTCCTAGGATTGGAAGTGTGGCAAAGACAGGGCGAGATATTTCTAGCACAAGGAAAACACACAGTGGATGTACTAAAGAGGTTTGGTATGATGGATTGCAAATCCATGTCTACTTCGATGGTTACCAACCCGAGGAAGCTACACAATTCTGATACAGGTTCAGATTTAGTCGATCCCACCATGTATGTTATTAAGTGATTGCAATGAGTCAGATCATGAATGAACTGGGACATAGACACTGGGTGGCAGCAAAGCACATCTTGAGATATCTCAGAGGGACCATTACTTATGGTCTGAGATATACATCCAGTGGTGATTTATTTTTGTATGGGTATGCAAATGTTGACTCGACAGGAAGCCCAGTGGATCAGAAGAGTACTTTCGGATACTGCTTCAGTTTAGGATCCACTATGATCTCTTGGTCAAGTTGAAAGCAGGGATCCATTGCACAGAGTACAACAGAGGTTGAGTACATTGCAAGAAGTGATGCTAGCAAGGAAGCAGTATGGATAAGAAAATTGGTTTATGGGTTGTTTGGAGACAATCTCAAGACGACGATGGTTCACTGTGACAATCAAAGTTGCATAAAATTGATAGAGAACCCGGTATTTTACGACAAGTCAAAACATATTGACATGAGGTACCACTACATATGAGACTTCGTCCAGAGAAAAAATGTAAAGTTACAGTACATAGCCACGAGCGAGCAAGTAGCTGATATCCTGACCAAGCCTCTGACCTCGAGACAGTTTGTGCAGTTGAGAGGCAATCTTGGTGTGGTTGAGAATGACTCCCTCACTGAGAGGGAGTGTTAAACTTGGAAACATCTACAGTCATTCTCCAATGAGAGGCCATATGGGCCACCTTGAGGCTAGCCAGGGAGATTTGGAGAATCAACCAGTCTTTTGAGGCATTAACAAAAGCTAGGGGGAATGTACAACCTCTATGAGTCAAACCAAAAGTCAGGACAAACGAGATTTTATGTGAGTCTAATGAAAAGGTTAGGGGGAACGTACAACCTCTATGAGCATAGATAGTCTAGTGCAAACGTTTGGGGGAACGTACAACCTCTGTGATCATAGACAGATTAGTGCAAAAGTCAGGGGGAACATACAACCTCTGTGATCCTAGTCAAACCTTGCGAGCCATGAGAAAAAGTCAAGGCATCTAGCAAAAGTTAGGTTGAATATAAAATTCCTATGAGCTAGAAACAAACGATATTCCTAATATTGCAAATGATGTAAATGTATTGATCTAGTGCGTTGGCACGTGTAACATTATCCACCATGAAGAGAATTGTGAATTTCCTTGTAAAGAGTCGCGTTGTAACTAAAGTCTCAAGTCTAGTTCTATTTTAGAACTAAAGTGTAATGCTGAGTTGTAATTGAAGTCTTAAGTCTAGTTCTATTTTAGAACTAAAGTGTAATGTTGAGTTGTAACTGAAGTCTTAAGTCTAGTTCTATTTTAGAACTAAAGTGTAATGCTGAGTTGCAACTGAAGTATTAATTCTAGTTCTATTTTAGAACTAAAGTGTAATGTTGATTTGCAATTGAAGTCTTAAGTCCAGTTCTATTTTAGAACTAAAGTGTAATGTTGAGTTGTAACTGAGGTCTCAACTCTAGTTCTATTTTCGAACTAAAGTATAATGCTGAGTTGTAATTGAGGTCTCTAGTCTAGTTCTATTTTTGAACTAAAGCATACCAGTTTCAAGTCGAGTTCTAAGTTCGAACTAAAGTATGAAGCTGAGTTATGATTAACTCATGAAAACAGGTTACTATTTCGAGTCTCTCCTCTTCTCCTCTTTAACCTATATAAGCAGAGGTTGACCCTTCTCTTAAACATAGTTTTGATATGCAGGTTAAGGGATAGCCAATAGAGGAGTATATCAATGATAAAGAGGCAGCATACCAAAGAAGCATATCAGTGTTGTATATCAACAATAGAGGCAATGTATCAGAGGTGTATTTCAGCAAGGTATTTTAGGTCTTTGTCAAGTCAAAGTCATCTTGGCAAGCTCTTTAAGAGAATAACATTCATGGTGGATATTTGTAAGTTATCTTACATTATTAATGAAATAAAGGAATATCGTTTGCTAGGGGTTTTCTCCCTGTACAGGGTTTCCCCAGGGTATATGTGTTGTTGATGTGCATGCTTACTTATCTACATAGTTATTGCTATTTGATTATGATTTGGTATTGTTGAAGTTTATTAAGATGGAATCAAAGTGTTGAAGAAAATAAAAGAATTAATCCGCATAAGAAATCAAGCTCATAATTTAACAAAAGATGATCAATTTTTTGGGCTAAAAGGTAAAACAGAGGTAATAAATTTTTAAACTATTTTTGCATTTGGAATTATGAATTGTGCAAAGGATTGGGAAAACCATAAATTCAATACACATTTACTCATTTTTTCCTAAATTTTATCCTATTCTCCTACATATTTCCTATCGTATGTCATTTCTTTCATTTTATACCTCTAAAAACCATACCTTAATCTATTTTCCTACTCAGACATATATTAACACTAAAAACAATGATTTCATGTCAAAATCCTATTTCGACATGCATTACTCAAAGTTTTAATTGGAATGATATCTCCAAAGGTGAAACATAATCATTCCTAAGAATGATTCTTTCCTTCAAAAATGGCATGGTCATTTTTCATTATTTAATTGACATGGAAATCATAACTCAAACATCACCTGAGTTTTTATCCCATATCCTCACTCCCATTTTCCTTCTTCCCTATGACAAGAGTATTATTCAAGGTTGAATGTTATCTAACTCTGTAGATTTAATATGGGACCTATGGTAAGGCATGAATTAGTTAGCATTGAATTCCTTGATGCTTACCCAAAATGTCTAAGACAATTTCAAAAACGATCAAATGGCTACCTAATTTCCTATAGAAGTTTCAGAGGTATGATAAGCAATTCACGAAATCCTTTGCTAATACATTTGATGGCACGAAGGCTCAAATTGTCGACCTCCAATTGTAGTTGTCTAAATCCTTGATTGTATGAGCTACATGGTTTCCTCAGGGAGGATAGAGATGGTTTAAGAACCAGAAAATAAAGGGAGAGATTTGGAAAGAGTTCTTCCTCAAATATCATACACAAGCTTCGAATTGGAATAAAGGAATTACCAACCATAGTGTTGAAAAACAAATGGAGAGACACTATGTTTATTGTGCAGAAGTATGTTACCTATGAAGGAAGGTATGGTCTTGTATTTTTCTACCATTTCTGATTATCGTTGCACTTCATTAAAGGCCGAGAAATCAATTTTCTATTATATATGTTCAATAGCTTGAAAAATGATACCCTAAAATGTAAAGGTTCTAAAAGAAAAGAGTTGAAGCAATGTAGGACGAGAAGAGGAAAATTGAAGTTGTTATGCATCAAACTACTAAAAGCAGAACTAAAAAAATAAAAATGAAACAGGATGATAGCAACAAAACGTAGGAAATGAAAGTAATCAATATTGAATAATTAGAAAAAGAACACCAAAGCAATATTCAAATGAGGGAAACTCAAAATAATTTCAACAAGAATCCCAAGAATAGATCGTCTCTTGGTCTCTTATCAAGCTTAGGTAATAAAGATAAATCTTTAAACCTTGATGAAACTAGAATTTTTAATGAGTCAATAATAGAGGAAAATGATAATTATACATTCATTGAAGATAAGAAAGAAAGACTTGTATATTTAGAACTGTTATCCCATAGTTTGTAGCTTCGACAAATCCCAACACAAGAAAAAAATGTGAGACACAACTTGGGACACCTATCACTATCACCTCAATAGATATCCCCCTTGTTTTAGTGAAGAACAAGTCCTACTCAAGGGAGGCTTTTGTTGGCACAAGGGCAGACCCAGGGTTTAACACTTCAACAACACACCAACAAAACCCTAACTATCGGCCCTTTCAGAAACACCTGTGAAGCAGATGAAGTCTCACCCGAGGTAGAGGCAGGGGTGGTTGCAAGACTCAGGTGTCTGCAACCTTAGATGGGACATAGATCTGTGATTCTTACTCTTAGCAAGCACTTTAGCATAGATCATTCATCAATATTTAACCCTCATGGCACTTCGCAGATGGCACAGAGCACTGCAACATTCACTTAGATCTAGGTTAAGTTAGTACTTAGCAACAACAAAATAGGTCTAGCACTTAGCACTTTCATATATGTCAAATCTATACCCACACATCTAAGAAGCACAAAGCAAAGTGGATATATCTAAGTATATCATAGCAAAGCACATAGAATAATCATATCAAGCACAACACATGGAAAGAAACCAACACATTAGGTCGAACCACTGAGCACAACACACAAAGTTACCGTGGTTCACCCCCACTCAGCGGCTACATCCACAAAGTCTTCTTCTTCTTTATTATCTTTGGTCATGTTGTTCCTGAGTCTGTACTAAGGCTTAAAGTACAGTGTCAAGGCATCCGAAAAGAGGTAAAAGATGTATTCAATAATAAAGTCTCATTCGGTATGGGAAACTATGGGAGATTTCTACGTTCTTTGCGTCTAGCTTCCAACTGTTCCTGGGTTGCGATATCTCGTTCAATGGCCGCCCATGAATGCTCTAATTCTTCCCGGGTATTAGCAGTTCTAAGGGTCGTGCTAAAAATACTTAACGCGATATTAGTTTGATCTGATATCCCGAGTTGAATATTAGGTTGAATTACCGTGGGTACAGTCATTGAGGAACAGTAAAGGTATAGAATTGATTTAACAAGAGATTTTAATGGCTGAATCAATTTAGTCAAAACAAGAGAAATCTTCGTATGAGGAATGAAATAGGACTACAAACAAAAGGCCCTTTCCCGTAACTGTATGATTTTTTAATAAAAGATATGAAATAAGGGAAAAACATCTAGTTGCAAGTAACGAAAAATTTTAATCAGTAAAGACTTATGTATACATGGAAGAAGAAATTGACATAAACATAATTGACATAGCGCAAGTGAACACAAAATCCTGCAACTGTAGCTTGGTCTTACACCTGCTGATAACCAGTGCAGAGGAAGGGCAAGAGACAATTACCGCGATGCGAACTTGCTTCACTATAGTAGTGGTCGTACTAAATTACAGTGATATACGTCAGTTATGTAGAGCAAAATGAAAAGAAACAAAGAACATAACAAAACAAACTAATTACGTAGAGCAAAATGAAAAGAAACAAAGAACATGACAAAACAAACTTGAAATACAGTTGGGATAGGATCGGGAATCTTGAATTTGCTTTGTATTAACTTCCTTCATGAGAGAATTTTGTTACAATGAATACCAAAAAGTCCAGCCCTTTGTTCTTCTTTCTCTATTCTATTTATACAAAAGGGTGCCAAGTGTTTTCTTTACATGAGTCGACGCATATGATACACTTGTCCGTAAAATTAGATACAAGCTGTGGTGGTTCCGTTTGGCAGCTATTAGGAGTGAAGCCACTCTATCTCTTCAACTCCGTTTTCAAAGCGTGCCAGGTGCTTGTCTCTGCATAGACTCAGTGCATATCCTACATTTGTCCAGGAATTGGGATATGAGCTGTGACGGTTCTGCCTGACAACTGGCTTCGACAGAATAGCATTCTCGGGCTAACTGCGGAAGTTGATTTCCCATAAATGCATCAACAATATTAAGGGTGTTGAGTTGTGCGCTAGGTTGAATTAGATGCTCATCAATTTGAGCCATCCCTGCCCTGTCCATTTTAGAGATTTCCACCAAATCTCTCTCATTCTTCTCTTTCATATCAAGGGAGATCCGCTCCAAATTTATTTGCCTCAGCGCCTCTGTGCCTCCTCCATTTTCCATCCCTAATAGTTCAGTATTTATGTTTTTGAAGGTTTCTTCGAGTGAATTTGTTACTTTTTGTGCCTGTTCTCTGCTCAAAGCAATATCATGCTCCCAGTTCTTTAACAAAATATTACCTCTTGTCTGTTCAGCAATGGAGAGCCCGGGGGTTCCTGTTGAAAACCTGTTATTGGTAGCTATTACTGCTTCCTGGAAGACAATTCGAGCAGCCTCTGCGTTTCTTTTCTTGACAGTCAAATTCTCGGAAATCTGATTCATTAACAAGCAATCGTTTCGAAACTCCCCGATCTTGTTTAGTAGGCTCTGTTGAGCCGAAGAGACCCTGCTCCGAATGTCAATTTCTCGAGATTTGATCATCTCGACGTCAATCACCCTGCTTTCTGCAACCTGTAACTGAGCCCGTAATTGCATGATCGTATCCCTCTGGTGGTCGAACTGCACCCGACCATCTCGGATAACTGAATTCGCCTGTTCGAGCTTGGTCTTGAGAACCTCAATTTCTTTCCTATCGGCCAATTGGGCCAGCTCTATTGCCCCGGTTGTTTGACTCTTGGCGTTTTCTTCCGCCGAAGCCACCCTAGCTTCTAAGGTCTTGATCAGGCGATTTTTAGTTTTGAGCTGCCTCTTTAATGCTTCGACCGAGAATCGATTTTCCGTTGCGTACGCTCCTAGCGTTCCTGCAATTTCTGTGGCAAATTCATCCTTCTTTTTATTCATTCCATCGGTCATTACTTTGAATCTTTTAGCAGTAGACTCTCCCTCTTGATAAAACTCTCGTTTCACCACGACTTTCCTCTTTTTGTCAAAAAAGAATTCGTTGGGAGGTAGTTCTTCTGCCCTTATAGGCCTCAATTCTTCGCCAAATATACAACCTTCGCTAACACCTGCTTGTGCTGATTGCAAGGGTGTGATAGAGGTGATGGGTTGCCCGATTTGTTTCGCAGCTTCCCCCGGTGTGCTGAGTGGACTTTGTTGTTTCGGGGGGTCGGGAGTCTTCGTTCCTGCCTCTGGATTCTGACCTTCGGGTGGACCTGTATCTTTTATTTCCTCCTCTGGATGAGGTCCCTTGGGAGGACCAGCAGTTTTCTCTCTTGTTTCAGGATTTCCTCCCTATTCTGGATTCTTCTCCTGCTTAGACTCTTTTTTCGTTTTGGGGTTCTTCTCCTGTTCAGGACTCTTCTGTTGCTCCCCTTCTTGACGTTTTTCGGGGTTAGAGGTTTTCCCCTCAGAACTTTCGACCTCCTTTCCCTGATCTTTGGGAAGTCCCAGACCTCCTAGCACCACGGGGAGACATCGTTTCCAGTTCGCCTGAAATCTTAAGACATAATCCCTGTCTTCGGTCGGTAGGGATTTGATTCGGAACTGTACTTCCGAATAGGATTGGGCCCCTCGGAAAACATCATCCGAGGGTGAGTCTTCGTGCTCAAACCTTTTTAAACCGCAATTTCCTAAATGAGTACTCACGACCCTTTGTGGATCATGCCCTTTATATTCGATGTAGGCCAAATTCAAGCCTTCTAAGGCTGCAGCCTCAGCCTTAGCATGCCCAAAATCTAACAAGGAAAAAGAATTAAGCCGGATAGGAAAAGACGTCCATACCTTCTTTGCTGATGCTTTTAATTCTTTTCTCACGCCGCCAATCACTGTTTGGCGAGCGATTTTGCGACATGCCAATTTGTCGGGGATAAATTGTGGGAGCGCCAGAGGAGGAACAGCCGCTCCGAATACTCTCAAATAGGAGAATTCCTCTTCCACATACCAGTCTGCGATATGGCTCAGATTTGCGGCCATGCCATCAGGGATGCGGGGTGGCAAAAGGCCAAAAATGGTGACGTGCAGGGGCACCATCACCCAGTTAAAAATTTCATAAATGAAATTATTTGCATTATTCTCCCACAGTTTATCGTGGTACACATGCACAGCTTTGTCTTCGGATGGGCTCCAAGCCCATTTCATTAAAGGAAAAGGCGTCCTGGCGCATATAGCATCCATGATATACGTGGACATGTAGAATCCAGACGGCTTCCCAGCTGCCTTCTTCTCTTGGTACTCGGTGATTTTGTTGAATAAATTATCAGAGAGTATTTTTTCCCAATTGAATGAGCAACCTTCTGCCACACGAAAAATGAGGGGTACCCACTGGACGTAAAAATGAGCCGTGTCCTCCGATCCGAACAGCCGACAAGTCATCATCGCCACATACCTATAATTTGGTTCCAACGAAGAAATCGAATACACACCCTCGCTGTTCACCCTGAATGTGGAGGAGCGAGATACCCAATCCTTTATCAAACCTGGCATAGTCTTGTCAAATTCGTCGCATTCCTTCTCTTTGAACTCTGCGAAGAATTCTTTGCCAAATGTGAATTCAGAGGTCGTTGGGAGCTTATACATAGCCTGGATGTGTTCGGGCCTAAAAGTCCCAATAATGTCCCGTCAGTCATTTACAATAGTCCTGGAAGGCAAGTCGATGTGATCCAATGCCCATCGGATCATATCGAAGTACGGGAGCAACCGAGGTCTGGCCGCAATGAGATGCATTCTCGACTGAACAACAATCTTATACTTAGTGTTCAGGTCGTCCTTCACGATATCATAGTTGTAGTCATCAGAGTCTGAACAGTTTACTGCCTCGGATTGCAGGATATCTGTAATAGAAAACCAGGTAGAAACAGAGCCGCCTGTCCGAGGCGAAGTGTCTGAAATGTTGTCCAAACCCTGTGTTGCGGCTTCGACATTTTCTTTGGCTCCTCTTCTTGGCGCCATATCTGAAACTGGCGTTTTCGTTCTTCTATGATAAACCTGCGTATACATGCAGAGGCTAGTTCACTTGGAGAAAGACTTGCTCTATACACTAAATGAGAAATGTTTTTCTTTTAATAAATAAAACAAGTTCCGTATATATTTTGGAAATCATGTGCCTTTGTCATGGATTCATTAAATCACGAATAAAACAGAATTAATTGAAAAAATCTGATCTTATTTTCATCGTGGATTTACCCTATTTCCTCATTAATGTCATGAATATTGGGCGGCTCGACAGGTACTCGGGTTATGGAGAGTAAATGAATCGCTTATGAACTATGCCAACCTCGAGGCGTGGGCCGTACCTTACTTTAAAAATATTTTAAAATTTTCAAATCTTAACGGCTTAGAGATTTCCTCGCTTTTCGTCATCTCGTGAAATTCCCTTTAATGTTTTGACTTTACAACTCGCGAGATTGCGAATTCCGATCTCAGTATTAATTAACAATAAACATGATGTAGTGGATCCTTAATGACATGATTAACTTAATTGTTGGATCGTGAATCGGGAATTCGAAGACAAGTTTTTAGGAGAATGATATGCCGAGCCGCGATATTGCGATGCAGTGATGATTAAGGCTCAATAAAATTATGTCGCGACTTCGCGAATCGGAGTTTCGGATATTTTAACTTTATGAGAGGAAATGCCGAGAGGCGATGTGCCGAGAGGCGATATGCCGAGAACCAAGTTTAACTATGGTTAGTTGTTTACTCTTGGCTCTTGACTATGGTTATTTTAAAAATTATCGCGTTCTCGACTCTCGGGGTTGAGAACACAAAAATTTAGGGTCGAGAAATGCCGAGGCGCGAAACCCCGACGATGTCATAATCAAGGGTTAAAGGTCTTATACTATTTTTTCCTTGGACGAAAATTAAAACCGAGTTCGCATTCTCGCAACTCGGGACTTGTGAATTCAAGAAATAAGGTGTCCGGCTTGCGAGACCACGAAACTTGAAAAATCCTAAGGACAAACATACTTGCGAAAAACGGGCCCTTTGTAAATGACAAAGCATTACTATTCAGGCAACAAAAGCCTTTTTTAGAGTTTTATGACTTTGGAAGGAAAAAGGGAAAGAAAAACAACTTTATATCTCAAATATCAGAATATTCTAAATTGTGTGAGGCGAAAAAAACAGGGGCGGCTCCAACAGGTCAATCGGGTTACAACACAGAGCTCACACTTGTACTCCACATAGGATAGGAGATCTGCATGCACCTCACCAGATCCTCCTTCCCCGAGTAGATCTAGCACATAGCCTTCTTACAATCCGTGCACTCATCACTTACAACACTTGCAATCATCTCTGCAAGTCATTCACACAATATACACAAATCCTTTACTAGCACTTAGCTTATCTTCTCGCCCTCTCTTACATTGCTTAGCTACTTATTTATACTTTACAACATAGGCCTAAACATGGGTAAACCCATGGGCCGACATCCATTTCCCATTACATTAACCCAAAACCCTAAAAGGGCCCCAAAAGTGGGTCGAGATCCCGTGATCTCTGCTTCGCCTACCGCTCCATCTTTGACAGGCTGTCGAAGTCCAAAAACGGTCAAATATGACCAAGTGTTCCTCAAAACTTGGTCAAGGGCCAACAGGCCCCCAACACTCACTTGTGAATCATCCCGAGTCACTCTGGTCTGATCAACTCTGCTTCGAATGTCTCGAGCTTGGCCCGAGCTACTTCAACCTGCTACAGTGCGACGACCTCTTTCTCAGTGAACTCTTGGATCACTGCATCGTTTATTGTTCCTTCCATGCGTTGTTCTATGGTGATGACCACCTGTTCAAGCTCAGTTTCCTGGCTCTCATCTTCAATGAACAGTTGGCATGCTTTCTCTTGGAATGGTTGAAGTCGTTGAGGGACTTCTATCACTTTACTTTGCAACATGTGTACCTATTGTTGGGCGGTGCATTGTTCTGGAAATCGCTTCATTCTTTCAACTGGGGTCAAGGCCTTCAGCTACGCCTATAGTGTATCTGCATGCTGCTTTGCTTCTTGGATTTGTGCCTCTAATGTCTGCAATTTTGGGTTCTCTGTGAGGTTCTCATAAATCTAGGTGCTTCTAGCGCTCAACTGCTTACATTCCAAAGCCAAGGTTTTTAACTTGTCAACTGCGCTACGGGTAGTTGCCTCCCTTAGATCTCTTACTTCATGGGGAGTCTCGGGCACGGTACGAAGTTCTAGATCTGCGATGTGCTACTGAATTTGTTGGATTACTTCTTCAAGTTGTGCCACCCGTTTTGGGACAGGTTCTTCAATTTTCACTTCAATGACCGTCACAGAGCGAAGTGCTTTATGAACTGGTTCCTATACGTCAAGTTGCTCTGCTAGCAATTGGTACTTACTCTGTTGTAACTGTGCTTTCTCCTCCTCCCACTTCTCTTGTAAGGCAAGATGTTCTTGTTCTGCCTTCCTCTATTGTACTATAAGTGCGCTCTATACTTGTGCCAAAGTTTGGGTGGCTTGCACTGTGTCTTCTTGCGCTCGTCGAAGGCGAGCTTCGAATTTCTCGGTGATCTAGTGTAATTGGGTGGGCTCATCGTATGTTCCTATTGTTCCCGTCATCAAGGGTGTAGTAGAAATAGCTCGTCTAGACTGGAGTGCCTGCTACACTTCTGGAAGTTCACCCGTGAGTCAGTTGAATATCTCCTCCTTCTTCACTTCTTTCCTTTCTGTGATCTCTAGTGAGGCGTCATTCAGCACGTCGATCAAGAAGTCGAAGTCATCCTGTGTGAGGGTAGTCTTAAACGTAGTCCGGGTGGCCTTAGTTTTCTTTCGGGATGAGGGATTTCGTGGGATGACCTTCCTTTTCTCAGAGGGATCCTCCTCCTCTCTAGGCGGAGTAACCTCGCCTTTCTTTTTCTCAACCTCTGTGCCACCTAGTTCTTCACCATCACCTCCCTACGCAGGTGAGATCGAAGTAGTCTTCATGGATGTGCTATGGATATCTTGAACTTCATCATCCGTCTTAGTCTTGCTCGGTCCAGGTGTATCCAGTATAGCTTCAGGGCTTTCCTCATCGGATATTTCTGCAGGGTCCACTGGAACAAGGAGGTCCACCGACCATTCCTTGGTAATTTGCTCCAAGTCTTCTTCTGTCAACTTGTAGTACAACTGGAGTTGTTGTTTTTGCTCATCAACGCGCACTGTGATATAGGTGAAGTGGTGGTCTACGTTGAATTTGATCAAAGGTCTAAACCTATGAAGTGTGTTTGGTGTGAGGCACGGTGTAGACTAGATTGCATTCTTCAATTGGTTGTAATAAGCGTGGAATACGACATTGGAATGCCACTGCTTGTTCATGTCGCTGGAGTACCACGGCATACAAAAATTCGCATCCAGTGGTTCAAAGGGTTCAATCTCTGGAAAAGTGGCACCTTCTGGTAGCTCCTAGGTGATGAAAGCAATGAGTATGAGAAACCAAATAAAGTGGAACTCAGACCCTTGGTCTTCCACTTCTCTGTAGTCAATCTTTAAATGATTTACGAGGTACTTCACCCAGTTCATTTGTAGTCCCTCTGCGCACTTCCCTACGAGGTCAACTACAAATCTAGTCACCAGTGTGGGTCTGTTCTTGGAGACTAACTTCCCTGCAATCATCTGGCAACTGAGGTGCATTGTTGAATTCTCGATGGAAGCTACCTTGTAGCTTTGTGTGCCCTTCTCTACATCGCCATATGTGTCTTTTATTCGCTGGGCGAGAGTGCGATCTGTGATCTTTCCAGGGTAAAACTCCTGTGGGTTAGGGCCCTGCATGCTTAGCCCTGTGATCCGATTGATCAGAATCGGATCCACAATGATGCGGAGGTCCAACCATAAGTATCCTCCGTGGTAGCAGGACAACAACAATCTGACACATGCATTCACTTCTTGATGCCTTTCGAAATGAGGAATCTTCATTACATTGAGGAGGGTTGACAGTGTGAGGTTATGGGTCCATTGCTGAGGGACAATATTTGGGTTCCTCCCTTTTGTGATAGTTAATTACTTTTGTGGGGATAGAATATTGTAAACTTTGCAATCTCCAAGGTTAAAATCACTAAATTCCAGCACTGTGAGCTTATCCTGGTCAACACGAACTGCACGCACCCCTTTCGAGAGGTATACAGTGACCAAAGCATAGTCGAAGTCTCTGGGTATAGTGTCTTGATTCATTGTGCCTCTTAGTGTTGGGATATACTTAGGCAAGATACTTGGGATCATCTTCACAGTGGAGAAGTCGCTTCCAAGCTTAGATCGTCTTTCTGAAGGCGGTCGGGATGGTCCTGCTCGAGCAGTGGAGGGGGAAGCTAGCAATGCTCCTGAGGATGATGCCTGTACACCTGTAGACACTCCTCACTCCAACATGACTCTCTCAGTCATTAAGTCAATTAAAACTTCTTCAACTTCTTTCTCAGCAGCACTGAGCTCGTCCGACATACAAGATTGGGTCAACTAGCTCGGGTGCGAAAGGAATTTAGAGACTACAGTGAATAGTATGGGAACAAGGCAATGATCTCAGGGTGAATTAATCTCAGGTTTCATTCTCAAATTCTCACTTAGAAAAAAGTATTCTCCGTGCATGGTGCGATGGACTAAGTAGGGAAACTTAGCAATGGTTTGCTGGCAACGGTTATGATTCTTCATTAACTCCTGTTCAACCCATTATGGCGCATTTCAACAGTTGGATGACTAACCTTTATTTATTTTCTTCCCATTCAGAGCGGAATTCGAATGGATATATCGTCTCCAATGACTATATTTCTTTGTCATGGCGAAGTACTATATGTCGTTGTTCTGATATCTCAGTGAAGCTCCAATTCTGCAATTTTTCTTTCAGTGAAGTATCCTCTAGAACCTCTTGTAACCTTACAATATTAGCCCTTTTCTTTCTTAACTTTCTAGCCTTCTTCCTAGTGAGCTTCGTCTCAGTAATGCTTTTACCATTCTGATGCTTCGCTTATGTGGTTTTAGTTACTTCACGCTGTTGAAATTCTTTCCTAGTGTTCCTGGATAATACTTCTTCTGTATAGAAAATAGGTAACTCAATATTTTGCGGATCCTCTAGTGTTCTCTTAGCCTCAACATTGGAGTTGATAGTATTAAATATCTGCAATCTTCTCTTTTTTTCTCCAATCAAGTGTGTAATCCTTCTGGTCATAAAGTCTTTTAACTCTTGCTTCTTCTGTTTGAAAACTTCTTCTTCCTCTTTTCGTCTGGCTTGTTCTCTATCAATCCAAGGTTTTCCTATGAGCATGGTAAATTGGGCACTGTCTTCAACAAATTTAATAATCTCAAAGTCTTCCTTTGTTGAAGTTCCATTGACAGTCATAGGTATCCGGGAAAGCCTTCCACACAGGTTTACTAGATTTCCTCTGAATAAACTTATCCCTCCTAGGGAAGGGATCGTGGCAGGCTTTCCTATAGCTTCCCAAGTTCTTTCTGGCATAATTTTCACTTGTGTTTCTTCATCAAGAATACAGTCAATGTCGAAGTCCCCTATTCTTGCTTCGACTTGCTCCTTTTCTTTGAAAATCTCTGGTAATCGGACATCTTTATGTTCCTTCAGGGTTTCTTTTATCCGTATTAACATTTTCTCTGATTCTTGCTAGGTTTCTTCCTTCTGTTCTTATTGATTCGGATTCATCCTTTCCAACTTAGCGATCATTCTAGGGCAATCCAATATGTCATGGTCCAAAGCTTTGCAACAGAGACAACTAGGTTTTCTCCCAGGGAATTCCTTAGCAAGATGTCTTGGTCTTCTGTAACTGTAACAAAGAGTTAATCCTCTCTTTCTCTTCAATGATCCTCAACTCTTCTTGTACTGCATGCTAGGATCATAATGGCTAGCCTGAAAAAAATTCTTTCTAGGATCCTGCATCCACTTGTTAGTCCGGACATTCTTTCTATGCATAGGTATAACATATCTATCATTATACTTATCAGATCTATTCATATCAAAATTTCTTTCATCTATTAATGCCCTAGTTTTTAAGCTAGGACAGAATCTATCAAACATACCTAGATCCATGCTCTAGAAACAAAAAAAAAAAAATCACTTATCTTACTTCTACAGATTACAAAGCTTCCAGATCTAAGGACTTTTGACTATTCTTACTTTAATTAGAGCACAGAGCTTACAGATCTTACCTCTTTTCTGTAGATCCAACTTCTTTCTTTCAAAAATTTCCACTTTTACTTTTCTTAGAGCACAGAGCATTTAGATCTCGCTTCTTTTCTTCGGATATGATCTTCCTTTCTTCAAAACTAACCTTATTCCTGGCACAAAGCTTCAAAGGTCAAGTAAAAATATGTGCACTAGGACAATAGATCTATGCACAGAGATTTCTTTTGCACAAAGTTTCTTCTTCCTCAGTTCCCAGCAATCATAGTTTTAGGTCCCGGCAATAGAACCATTTATTGGCACAGGGGCAGACCCAGGGTTCAACGCTTCAACAACACACCAACAAAACCCTAACTGTTGGCCCTTTCGGCAACACCTGTGAAGCAGATGAAGTCTCACCCGAGGTAGAGGTAGGGGTGGTTGCAAGACTCAGGTATCTACAACCTTCGCTGGGACACAGATCTGTGATTCTTACTCTTAGCAAGCACTTTAGCATATATCATTCATTAGTATTTAACCCTCATGGAACTCCACAGATGGCACATAGCACCGCAACATTCACTTAGATCTAGGTTAAGTTAGTACTTAGCAACAACAAAATAGGTCTAGCACTTAGCACTTTCATATATGTCAAATCTATACCCACACATCTAAGAAGCATAAAGCAAAGTGGATCTATCTAAGTATATCATAGCAAAGCACATAGCATAATCATATCAAGCACAACACATGGAAAGAAACCAACACATTAGGTCAAATCATCGAGCACAACACACACAATTACCGTGGTTCACCCCCACCCTAGGGCTACGTCCACAAAGTCTTCTTCTTCTTTATTAGCTTTGGTCAATCGGGTTACAACACATACCTCACACTTGTACTCCGCATAGGAAAGGAGATCTGCACACACCTCGCCAGATCCGCCTTCCCTGAGTAGATCTAGCACAAAGTCTTCTTACAATCTGTGCACTCATCACTTACAGCACTTGCACTCAGCTCTGCAAGTCGTTCACACAATATACAAAAAGCCTTTACTAGCACTTAGCTTATCTTCTCACCCTCTCTTGCATTGCTTAGCTACTTATTTATACTTTACAAAATAGGCCTAAACATGGGTAAACCCATGGGTCGACATCCCTTTCCCATTACATTAACCCAAAATCCTAAAAGGGCCCCAAAAGTGGGTCGAGATCTCGTGATCTCTGCTTCGCCTGGCGCTCCATCTTTGACAGGTTGTCGAAGTCCAAAAACGGTCAAATATGACCAAGTGTTCCTCAAAACTTGGTCAAGAGCCAACAACTTCCTGGGTGACCCTAGGGGGATTGTAAGGGGAGAATCAAGGAGCTAGAATAACACCCCTATAGTTCAAGGTATAAGATGAAATTTAGGCTTGAGGAGAGAGTCTTTGGAGGTGGTAAATGGTTTCTAAGGTTCTGTGCCTGCAAAATAGTGTTAGACAATCCAAAACAGGACCAAATATGATGATATAAGCCTCAAGACAAGTAGGGAATCAACAAGAAACCTTGTTGTCCCAAAATTGCAACAATAAGGAAATATGTATCATCAATGAATAATTTATAATAACTACAAATTAAACCATCAAAATCAAGCATATGATATTGGAAAATAAATCTTGCAACTAGTACACAATGTTCCAATATTTAGACCAAGACTTTGATGAAAAATGAGGGTTGTTAATAAGTGTTATCAACAAGTATTTATGACATCCCAATGGCTGTAGAAAAATTTATCTAAACAACAAGTTATATCCATTGAAATTATCAAGTAAACCACTCAATCAATAACTTATTACCAGTAGAACAATTATCACAACTTACAAGTAATTTTCAGTGGTAGAAAAGTTGGAAAAGAGTATGAAAGAGTGATTTTGTTGCAGCCATAATGGTTCTAGATTAATGTTTATTACAACAACAAAATAACTTAGCCAATTAAGATTCCCTTAGAGCACAAGAATGCTTAAAGCATGTAAAATTTAGATCCAAACTTGAACAATTCAATCTCTCAAAATTCATGTTTACCAATGCAATAATTAAGAATCTCCAATGCAATAGGCTAGTGCCTTATTATTGATGAATGGAGTCTCTTCCTTGGAAGGAAATTTAGACAAAGAGGAAGGAACATTATACAAAGAGAAAGAAAATATATTTGTTGAGAATTAAACCCTTATAAGACCCAACAACGGTCCTTCGAAATCGTCTAGCTTGAAATCCAAGATGAACAAGGGTTTTAATGATTTCTCTAGGGGTGTAAACCCTCTTACTTCGTAGAGAAAAAAAACTCTCCAAGCCTTGCAAAAAATGTGTAAACCTTCTTACTCCTTGAGACAAGCCTTGTATCCTTTCAATGACAAAGAAAATTAAACTTTGGTGGTGGGTGTAATCCCTTTTACTCCTCCTAGGGTCATATATATATTTCTTCAATTGAGAAAGTAAAATGACAATAAATTGCAGAAAATTACTCACCAATCCAAGAGATAGCATGCAACATACCCTTAATACCAAGAGATCATCCAAAAAAATCCAAAGAAACACCACCAAGAGAAATCACTATCATTTTATGTTCCAAATAAAAAGTACTTCATTCATTGCTTAAGAGGAGAGATAGAGAATTTCCCAAAGACACTGAAATTTCAGTCCAAGAGTATGTAATTATCAAGCGATGAGTTATGAAAACGAAAAGAGATGGTCCTCTATTATATGAGGCCATCTAAACCAATTTTTCCACATAAAATTGTCAACAACAAATTAAAAGAGGGCCAACCCCCTTTATTTTCTCTTACAACTTGTAAATATATAAATTGCATAAAGTAAAACCCTAAAAAAGGTAACGTCATGCCCTAGAGGGTGACGTGAGGTGTTGGTTGTGGAGCTTGATTATGTTCCCGATTCAGAGGTCCTTGCATTTAGCCATGTTTATACCCTATGAAGACTTTACACCCCAGAAGTATGTACACTCTTCCATGTGGGGGAGTGCCGAGGGGGGGTACCCGCTCTACGGGGTCTGGGGGAGAGCGGGCCCCCGACGAGGGTTCGGGGGAAAAGCCCCCAAAGGAAAAAATACCTTGTAAATGTATATTGTAATTTCATTGTAAATCTGGATTGTTCATTATAAGGTCGCATATCTAACGGTAGAAATTATGTTAGGGTTTTTTGCCCTAGAAGGAAATCCTCTGTTATGAGGGAAATGTATTGCAACTATTCATTATGGCGAGTATTGTATTCTGAGAGAGGAGACTATGAGAGAAAGAAGAGGAAGTTACAGCGGGTTTTTCTATAGGTTGTATCCCTTCATTTGCTGGATAATAATAAAGGAAGGACCTGGCAATTTCTCTAGTGGACATAACCCACACTGGGTGAACCACGTAAATCTGTGTCTCTATTGTATTGTGTATCTTCTGTGTTTTGTTTCCGCATTTGTTTTATTTTATTGCTCCGCGGTCCTGTTTTTATAACATGAGGTCTAAAAGTGAGACGTTGAGCCTCAAAATACAGATGTTTGGGCCTCCAAAGACCATGTGTCAGGCTCTCATGTGCTAGAGTTTCATGCCATGTATCTCGTTCCTTCAAACCACATCACATCACCTCTGGAACCATCAATCACACCAAACCATAGCCTCCAAATGACATCAAGGGATTAGAAAGTAATGTCTTAGGCCTCCAAAGGACAATGTCCAAGTGGAAAGGGCTACGATTTCATCCTCGGATTATGTCAAAGTACCTCCAAAATCAATGCCATCTATCCTTTGCACACAAAGGCTCTGGGGTGCTCTTCCTATCCTGTGGGGTATGACATCCATCCTAGGGGTTTTCAACCACCCATTAAGGTCAAAATGACATAATTCCTCCATGGATAGCTTTCGTTGAGTAAGGTCCTGCAAATACAAACAAGTACGCCCTCCAAGGGTCCACAAGTCACTTGTATCATGCCAAATAAACCACATTTAATAAAATAAGCACCCAAACATGTGCATTAAATCCCCCCTTTTCAAACTAAACAAATTCTCAAAGACCTTGTAAAATTTTCCAAATTTAAGTATGATAGGGTTATCATGGTGCCCTAATGGGTAGACCAATCCCCAAGTCAAGGAATATTTCCCAAGAAGACCCTCTCTAGGCCATGTAGTGAATATGAGGTGGATGGGCGGTAAGAATTTTGGGCATGGGGTTCCTGACATATCAAGGGATCATATTGTCTCATATATGGGTGCCTTTGTGGAGGGTGTGTTGCATCCTTCATTTGTAATGCAACATTTTTCCAATCCCTTTATTTCCTTTCATTTATTATGGTCTAAACATTGAGTGTTATGTGCAATGGAAATTAAAGAGCATCGCAATGCCAATTAATATTAAGAACACATGGAATGTAAAACTGAAAATTAAAAGACACCACAAATGCATTCCCCCATCAAGTGAGAAATTTATTAATTATTTGTTTTATTTTTTAAAAGGTCCTTCATTTGTATGGAGAAGTGTTTCATTTCTCTCAGGACCTTAGGGTGAGCATCTAGAGGGATAATTTATGGATTTTAACTTTTTCCATCTACAACACCTTTGGGCATTTATCCCCTTCTTCCCTTGAAATGAGGTACAATCCCTTCTTGGGGTCAATGACCCAAAAAACCCAAAAGATAAGAAAACAAAAGGTAAGAAGTGTGGAAAGTGGTAAGAAATGAGTGAGAATGGTATGATGCCCCTTCAAGGATTCCCCTCGGTAGCAAACCTTTCCCTGAGGGTGACCCACTTACTAGGAAACCATGTCAACCACCAAGGTGAAATAAGGAAAAAGGTATAATTTTCAAGAAAACATTTTCATAATAAAGAAAGGACCCTTTGCAACATCTTCAAATGATTAAGTTATTAAAGTGACACTTACCAAAAGATCGGACTTGTTACCTCATGAAGCAAGAATTGTTTTCCTTTCTAGTCCATGCTGGTGTGGCGGATGTTTCTATGTTGCCGAGGATGAATGGTGATGTGTGGTGGAGAGGAAGGGATATGTCTGCTCGATATGGGCTGATTTCATCATGTGCTCTTGACACTCCATGTTTTCAACCTGCAAGCCTCAAGACATCATCTCCTTAGTTACCCCTAGCATGGGGGGGTAACAAGTACTTTCTTCTTCTCCACAATCACAAAAGAAAGGAAGTAATATTAAACAATTAGAAACTAATATCAAAGAAATAGAAGTGATCGAAAAACATATCAAAGAAGAAAACAAGATTCTGAAGAAAATTGTTTCCAAGTTACAAAAGAAAACAAAGTCGTTTAAAGTTGAAAGGGAAATAAGGATAAAAGAGACTGAAAAATGGTATTAAAAAAAATCCAACGGGAGAATCTTCACAGCCAAAAACTGAGAGACAATATCAAAGAAATAAGGTAAAGGGATAAATCATCCTCTTCAATCTTGAACATTTTGATTGATGCATTAGACAAAGCTTAGGATTAAAGGGGTCATAATTTTGAATTTTTGAAGGAAGCAAAGTACAATTTTGATTGTATGAGGACATGCAACATCTTTCGTGTGGGGGAGATTTTAAGTACTCAAAACATACTCATTTTGTCACTTTTTTTATCACAAGTTCCCTCCAAAACCTACACCTATGAACCAACTTATATCCTTACCCCTTTTTTCCATGAAAGTCTTGCTCAACTACAAAATTTGCGTGTTGAAGGATATTAAAGGTACAATGTTAATTCTTAGCACTTTATATTCTTCCATATGAGATTTGGTTTAACTTGTTATTATTTTCAATTAGTTACTACATAATCTTTGATTCAGTATCTATTCAAATATATTTCCTTTAGCCACTTAATGATTTTGTTTGCAGTAGAATCGTTGCTCTTAGTAGTTGTTCCCCAGTAGAGTTTGGATTTAGACTTGTCGTAAAGGTCAAAATGATCCATGAAGCTTGTCCATCTGTCAGCACAATCTGAGGATCCTCTAGATCGACACAGAAGGAGAGTCAACCTTACAGTCAAACATGTACAAGTGGCACAAATGATTCCATACGAAAACAACAAAAGACAAGATGAGATTGCATATAAAAAAATCATGCATTTTGTCATGAATTTTTTCACCATGTGGATGCACAAATATATTCTATAATCTCCATGAGTAGATGATGCACACATGTATTATTCTCTTTGCAAATAGTTTATGAAAATCTGCTCTAGAATAGAGAAACTATTTTGCAGGGTCAATTGAGAGCAAACAAAAGAGAATATTGAAAATCGATCACACTAGTTTTATACAAGATGAAGCCATATTGGTTCCTCAAGGACGATTTCCTAAAACTGTGAAGGATCTAGGAGATACGGTTAATTATTTGAACTGATATTTCCCATAATTGTATTTGTGGATGAGTTTGAGATCCGTGTAGCTTGGATATGTGAGATTTCATTTATATTGTATAAATAGATGTAGTCATACCTTCAGAGGAACATGTTAATCACTACTCTTTGTTATTTGAATGGTTTTAAACAAATGTGTTGTTAATACTAAGCTTTGGTTGTTGTTCTATCATATGAGTTATTAAATCTGTGTGTGTAAGAGTTTAGTTTTATACATTTACACTAAGTAGCGTTCCTTGAGCTAGGAAGACCCCCGACGGAGCAGTACGGTACTCAAATTACTTTCCTTTTGGTGTGCTTAATTATTTAGTTGTGTGATTTACAATTTAGTTGTATGATTTACACTTTTGTTCATTTCATTTATGAAAAATCGTTTTCTTTTTTATCACACGGGAAACTAGTAATATACAGATCACCAATTGATTATATCAGATGCATGAAATTTTGTTAATTAGGAAATTAAAAGACTATAACTAAATATTTGATAGATTAACGATCCTTAGTAATTAGAATTTTTTCTGTGTGTTCAATTACTAAGTTATTTCTTTTCATTTTATAGTTTACTATATTTTCTGAAGTTGAACAGAACAATCACTATGCTTTTGCAGCTAAGGCAGTGAACAACTTTCCTTTTGCATAGTAGTCATTTATGGATATATTGGAAGCTAAGGCATGCATATATTTTTCATTGCACTTCATCAGTTTACGATCCTTGGGTTGATAATTTAATGTAGCAAAGTTGACCTATTGAGATCACTGACACAAGTTAACCAAATCGATTGACTTCCACCCCCAAATTGATCATCACCATTTACCAAATCACACACTATGAACCACACTCAACAATGAATTTAGACAACATTCTCCCCTTTGTTGGGGAACACCATAGTTTCCCATCCTATGTGGAAAGTGTGTGGAAATGGGTCTGGATATCTTCAAACCTTCCTTTAGCCTTTTCATTTATCAAGGTGATCCACCTTCCATTTCATCCTATGCTCTTCTCAAGTGTGCACAATCACATCCATCACAACAAAAACATGTTCCACCTCATTTATCCCTAAGCCACAATCCACGAATGAAAAACCCACTTATGTGCATACCATTCCTCATACCCTCACCCAAATCTCATTTTTTTACCCACCATAGGGCATTACGACCTATCAGGTTGTTTCCACATTCACACTCCCCAACATGGTGTTGGAAATAACTATGTGGTATCTTGATCCTGCATCTTATATGGTATCAATACCTTCACTCACACCCCAAATATTTTCACAACCAATGCATATCTTTGTCAACCCAATGCT